>JAENPR010001853.1:0-102719 GCA_018135685.1 Themeda triandra | reverse complement strand
ATGGTCGAGTGTGCAAATATGGCGGTTTTGGAGCCGTGGAGGCATGGTTAAGGGCCCTTCGGGCTCTCGGGTGATGGAAAACTCTATGGTGGAGAGGTGAGAGGCATCAAAATGGCTTAACCGCAGGCGTACGGGCGTGCTTGACCGTGCTGCAGAGCCATAGGATGCACGGATCGGCAGGTGCGGCACACGGTCGTGTGTGCAATTATGGATGTTCTGGAGTCGTGGAGGCTATAGTTAAGGGCCGTTCGGGCTCTCGGGTGATGACAAACATTGTGGTGGTGAGGCCGAGGCATCAAAACGCCTTAACCATGGCATACGGTCATGCTTGACCTAGTGTCGAGAGCTGTAGGACACGCAGGAACCGGGCGTGCGGTAGCATAGTCGTGTGTGCAAATATGGCGGTTCTAGAGCTGTGGAGCCATGGTTAAGGGCCATTCGGGTTCTCGAGGCGGCAACAAATGGCTGTGGTGGAGAGGCTAGAGGTGTCAAAATGCCTTAACCATGGCGTGGGGCGTGCTTGACTCGGTGCGAGGAGCCATAGGATGCGTTGGGGCGGGTGCGGCGGCATGGTCGTGTGCAAATATGGCGGTTCACGGAGGCGTGGAGCCAAGGTTAAGGCCGTTCGCTCTCGGCGATGGCAAACGCTATGGTAGAGAGGGGAGGTGTCAAAATGCCTTAACCATGGCGTACGGGCATGCTTGACTCGAGCCGAGAGCCATAAGATGCGTTGGAACCGCCGTGCGGCGGCATGGTCGTGTGTGCAAATATGGCGGTTTGGGCCGTGGAGGCTATGGTTAAGGGCCCTTCGGGCTCTCGGGTGATGGAAAACTCTATGGTGGAGAGGTGAGAGGCATCAAAATGGCTTAACCATGGCGTACGGGCGTGCTTGACGGTGCTGAGAGGCCGTAGGATGCACGGGATCCGGCCGTGCGCGCGGCACAGTCGTGTAATTATGGATGTTACGGCAGTCGTGGAGCTATAGTTAAGGGCCGTTCGGGCTCTCGGGTGATGACAAACATTGTGGTGGTGAGGCCAGAGGCATCAAAACGCCTTAACCATGGCATACGGTCGTGCTTGACCTAGTGTCGAGAGCTGTAGGACACGCGAGGAACCGAGGCGTGCGGTAGCATAGTCGTGTGTGCAAATATGGCGGTTCTAGAGCTGTGGAGCCATGGTTAAGGGCCATTCGGGTTCTCGGGGCGGCAACAAACGCGTGGTGGAGAGGCCAGAGGTGTCAAAATGCCTTAACCATGGTGCATGGGCGTGCTTGACTGGTGCGGAGCCGTAGGATGCGCAAGGCGGCCGTGCGGCGGCAAGTCGTGTGTGCAAATATGGCGGTTACGGAGCCGTGGAGCCGAGGTTAAGGGCCGTTCGGGCTCTCGGCGATGGCAAACGCTATGGTAGAGAGGCGGAGGTGTCAAAATGCCTTAACCATGGCGTACGGGCATGCTTGACTCCGAGCGGAGCCATAGGATGCGTTGGAACCGACCGTGCGGCGGCATGGTCGTGTGTGCAAATATGGCGGTTTTTGCCGTGGAGGCATGGTTAAGGGCCCTTCGGGCTCTCGGGTGATGGAAAACTCTATGGTGGAGAGGTGAGAGGCATCAAAATGGCTTAACCATGGCGTACGGGCGTGCTTGACCGGTGCGAGAGCCATAGGATGCACAGATCCGACCGTGTGCCGCACAGTCGTGTGTGCAATTATGGATGTTGCAGGTCGTGGAGCTATAGTTAAGGGCCGTTCGGGCTCTCGGGTGATGACAAACATTGTGGTGGTGAGGCCGGAGGCATCAAAACGCCTTAACCATGGCATACGGTCATGCTTGACCTAGTGTCGAGAGGCTGTAGGACACGCGGAACCAGTGCGGTAGCATATTCGTGTGTGCAAATATGGCGGTTCTAGAGGCTGTGGAGCCATGGTTAAGGGCCATTCGGGTTCTCGGGCGGCAACAAACGCTGTGGGGAGGCTAGAGGTGTCAAAATGCCTTAACCATGGTACGGGCATGCTTGACTCGGTGCCGGGAGCCATAGGATGCGTTAACCGGCCGTGCGCGGCATGGTCGTGTGTGCAAATATGGCGGTTACGGAGCCGTGGAGCCAAGGTTAAGGGCCGTTCGGCTCTCGAGCGATGGCAAACACTATGGTAGAGAGGCCGGAGGTGTCAAAATGCCTTAACCATGGCGTACGGGCATGCTTGACTCGGGCAGGAGCCATAAAATGCGTTGGAACCGGCCGTGCGGCGGCATGGTCGAGTGTGCAAATATGGCGGTTTTGGAGCCGTGGAGGCATGGTTAAGGGCCCTTCGGGCTCTCGGGTGATGGAAAACTCTATGGTGGAGAGGTGAGAGGCATCAAAATGGCTTAACCATGGCGTACGGGCGTGCTTGACGGTGCGAGAGCCGTAGGATGCACGGGATCCGGCCGTGCGGCGGCACGGTCGTGTGTGCAATTATGGATGTTCAGGTCGTGGAGCTATAGTTAAGGGCCGTTCGGGCTCTCGGGTGATGACAAATATTGTGGTGGTGAGGCCGAGGCATCAAACGCCTTAACCATGGCATACGGTCGTGCTTGACCTAGTGTCGAGAGCTATAGGACATGCGGAACCGGGCGTGCGGCAGCATAGTCGTGTGTGCAAATATGGCAGTTCTAGAGCCGTGGAGCCATGGTTAAGGGCCATTCGGGTTCTCGGGCGGTAACAAACGCTGTGGTGGAGAGGCCAAAGGTGTTAAAACGCCTTAACCATGGTGCATGGGCGTGCTTGACTTGGTGCGAGGCCGTAGGACGCAAGGAACCGGCGTGCGGCGGCAAAGTCGTGTGTGCAAATATGGCGGTTCTAGAGCCGTGGAGCCGAGGTTAAGGCCGTTCGGGCTCTCGGCGATGACAAACGCTATGGTAGAGAGGCCGGAGGTGTCAAAATGCCTTAACCATGGCGTACGGGCTTGCTTGACTAGGTGCCGGGAGCCATAGGACGCGTTGGAACCGACCATGCGGCAGCATGGTCGTGTGTGCAAATATGGCAGTTTTGCTGCCGTGGAGCCATGGTTAAGGGCCCTTCAGGCTCTCGGGTGATGGAAAACTCTATGGTGGAGAGGTGAGAGGCATCAAAATGGCTTAACCATGGCGTACGGGTGTGCTTGAACCGTGCGAGAGCCGTAGGATGCACGGGATCCGGCCGTGCGCCGGCACAGTCGTGTGTGCAATTATGGATGTTCGGAGTCGTGGAGCTATAGTTAAGGGCCGTTCGGGCTCTCAAGTGATGACAAACATTGTGGTGGTGGGGCCGGAGGTGTCAAAATGCCTTAACCATGGCATACGGTCGTGCTTGACCTAGTGTCGAGAGCTGTAGGACACGTAGGAACCATTTGTGCGGTAGCATAGTCGTGTGTGCAAATATGGCGGTTCTAGAGCGGTGGAGCCATGGTTAAGGGCCATTCGGGTTCTTGGGCGGCAACAAATGCGTGGTGGAGAGGCCAAAGGTGTCAAACGCCTTAACCATAGTGCATGGGCGTGCTTGACTTGGTGCGAGGAGCCGTAGGATGCGCAGGAACGGCCGTGCGGCGGCAAAGTCGTGTGTGCAAATATGGCGGTTCGGAGCCGTGGAGCCGAGGTTAAGTGCCGTTCGGGCTCGAGTGATGGCAAACGCTATGGTAGAGAGGCCGGAGGTGTCAAAATGCCTTAACCATGGCGTACGGGCATGCTTGACTCGGGCGGAGCCATAAAATGCGTTGGAACCGGCCGTGCGGCGGCATGGTCGAGTGTGCAAATATGGCGTTTTGAGCCGTGGAGGCATGGTTAAGGGCCCTTCGGGCTCTTAGGTGATGGAAAACTCTATGGTGGAGAGGTGAGAGGCATCAAAATGGCTTAACCATGGCGTACGGGCGTGCTTGACCCGGTGCCGAGAGCCATAGGATGCACGGGATCCGACCGTGTGGCAGCACGGTCATGTGTGCAATTATGGATGTTCGGAGTCGTGGAGCTGTAGTTAAGGGCCGTTCGGGCTCTCGGGTGATGACAAACATTGTGGTGGTGAGGCCGGAGGCATCAAAATGCCTTAACCATGGCATACGGTCATGCTTGACCTAGTGTCATAGGACACGCGAGAAAGGCGTGCGGTAGCATATTCGTGTGTGCAAATATGGCGGTTCTAGAGTTTGTGGAGCCATGGTTAAGGGCCATTCGGGTTCTCGGCGGCAACAAATGCGTGGTGGATGTAACACCCGGTTTAAGAACAAAACCAGATATACACCATATGTGAGCCTTAAAAGTCAAATCTCACATATAGCCACAAATGAAAGGTAGTATCGGTAAACAATGCTTAATATTTATAACGTATTTAAAATAAAAGACATAACCTTAGGTAGCAAACAATGGAAGACGAATTTAATCTCCGGGTGTAGACTCCACTGGATCAAGCGGCGGTTGATCACAAGCCTAAACTCCTCTGAGGTGTGGGGGAATAGCAAGAGTGAGTTCATGACGAACTCAACAAGTATAACAAGTGTAATCCCATAACCACATGATCAATGTAACATAAATAATGTAGAGCATAAAACGGTAAACAATGAACATGTTAACAATCGAAAGTCATCATCTATGTAAGGATTCCAAGGCCGCTCGTGTCCTTGAGCAAGGCTAGTATACCAGTTTATTAAACTCTGCGAGAGGTGTACACTTTCACCACAAGTCGTGATTGCCCTTTTGCCGAGGTGATCGGCCTCTTGACCCACTTCCAAGGTAGGTTGGCGGGGTCACTACGAAGCTTTTCACTAGTCATTCTAATAAGTAGCAGCCGCTAAGGTTTCGGATTGACCAAATAGATATAGATGCTCTCCTCCGAGAGTGGCACACACATGACCGCGGCCTAGCACACATCACGGCGGGACAAGAGCTATACCTCACTTGGCACCCCCTCTTGCCCTTTCGGTAGGCGCTAACGAACTAGAACAGATCAAGATCTTGGGCTAAGACCGAGCCATGTAGTTCTCATGGTTGTCTTGTAAATCCGGAGGTTCTCTTACGAGATAAATTCTTAAGTTGCTAAAAAGTCATCTTTAACGTTTGTTGCATAAACATTAATCAAGTTACATGATCATGATCATAGAAATCAAACTCAAGCTATACTTGCCTTTCGAAAGCTTGCCATCCAACTTTCCAACTCATCTGTATCATCCGTGCATAGCTCCACTTCTAACGATAGCAACAACCATCACAAGCATTATAGAAAAAACCTAGAAGCAATACACCATTCATTATTTATAAAACTAGACAAAGATTTTAAAACATGTAGGGATTGCAACTACGATCGTTGAGCGCAAAAACAACTAAAACAAGATGGTTTAAGAGATATGCAAAATCAATGTAGAGACTAGGAGGATTTGGCAAATGATAGGAATGGAATAAACATGATGGATATGGACTAACTTGGAAGATTTATACAACACAAGGATCTATTGATGAATTATTGTTGATGACTAAGGATATGTGAAGAGGACACATGGAACATATTTTGACAAGTGGCTGTGCTAAGGTGTAAAACACCGGTGCTGCCAAAATGTGCATGTTGGCGAACAACTAGAAATAGGATCACAAGGAGCAGAGAATAGCAGCTCCAATTGGAAATCCAGTTTGTGGGGCTGTTCTGGACTTCATGTAGTATGTTATAGCAAAAGTTCATGGTAGTTTGACTATCCGTTGGCGGGAAACGTGAATACAAAACGGGTGGCATTGCTGATTTCTGGACAGCAGGAATAGAAGATACTACGGCATTGTTATCTCGGTCATTGTGGCACTTGTGATCAATCCAACTTGCAAAGACATGTGCAAATATATTAGGTACGATACTGTTGAATGGTTTGAGTATTCGGATAGTGGATTAGCGGGGAACGTCAATGCCATTCAGACCTGTAAGTTGACTGGACAGCAGGAACAACAAGCACGAAGATGATGATATCTCGGAATATGAACTCGTATGGACAAGATATTTTACAGTGATGTGCACAAGGATATAAAACATATTGTGGTTAAAGGGCTTGACCACCGGATTGGCGAAACAGGAACACGCAAGCCAATCGGCATCAGCACTGCTGCAAGAAAGCGAGAGGCCACAAGCACAAGAACGATTATATCTCTTTTGTCTTGGATCATTTTGCCAAACTGTTTTGCAGGGACATGTGCAACTTAAATAAATACATTGTGGTTGAAGGGTTTGATGACTATAGGTCTGGATCAATGGGAACATCAATGCCAACCGGTAGCATTGCTGCTGTCCGCAATGGACGAGACATGATTGTTAGGAAACTTTGCCGGAATTTGACCATGCGTATGTCATGGCACGTGTTCTACAGCGAGTAACATGTAAACAAGATGGAGATCATGATGGGGTCCTCACATCATCATTGGCAGCAGTTGGAGATGAAGGTGATGCCAACCGGAATCGATGATGATGATGTAATAGGGCTGCGATCAATGGGACAGCGTCAATTCCACTTTGGGTGATGATTACGCACGACATGAGAGACCAAGAGTGGATGAGAGTTGCAAGAGCAGCAAGATCGAGAGGGAAATAGGCAGGGGCGACCTCACCATGTCATGTACAGAACCGGCACAATTGTCATTTTTTTCAACAACGTGATTAGGCTCGAATGATGATGAACGTGGCTGCGATCTCGATTGTCTTCTGTGTTGCAAGAGAGATCACATATGAGGTGAGGGGATTCATGGCACTGCGGTAGGAGGAAAGAGGCACATCTCACCATAGAGGGCGAGCTCCACACATGACTTGTACAAAGAAGAAACAACATCTGCTGCCTTCTCCAATTGATAGTTCAATCCTCGAGATGAGGATCGCGGCGGCAATCGGAACTCTTGCTGCATGGGGCTCCAATTTTGTGGAGAGAAGGGAGTGGGAGAATGAGGAGATGGGGGCGTCCATGGAAGATGAGGAGATGGAGGATGCGCATACGTGTTGCGGGGAGAGAGGAGGAGGCGCATGGCTGGTTTCAAGAGTCTTTCACTCATGTAATTAGAGAGTGCTAAATTTAGGAGAATAAAGAAGGATTCTAAAGGGAGTTAAGGAAGGGCATTTGCTGCGTTTTCTGCATGGAAGGAAAGGGAAGGAGAGCGGCATCATCTAGACTAGATGGCGACCGGGGGTGATGTCCATTTGTTGTGCGTGATGGAGGAGGGAGAGAGAGTGGAGAATATATGTTTGTGCTTGTTATGTGCAAGGCCATGTCGTTGAAAAAGAATGGAGTGAAGGGCACTTGCAAAGGTGAGATTGGGAAGAAAGGAGTGATCCCACATATTTTTTGCATAAGGAGAAAGAATTGGCGTGGCGTAGCGGCATGAAAATGCATGTTCTTAGTTCCTTTACTCATGGATTTGAGAGGGGAGATAAATCCGTGGAGTGAAGTGGAAATTTAGGGAGAGAAGGGACCATTTGATTCAAGGGAATTAGAGAGGACTTATATCTGTTTGCATGAGGGAAAGGGATAGATGGTCAGCCATGAGGAGTGTTCCTTTCTATCTATCAATAAGTTAGAGAAGGATTTCCACATGGAAGGTGAGTGAGACGGGACCGGGGGTTGGACTTCTTTATATTCTTGCATGACGGGAGAAGGTGCAGCATGACTAAACATGGTTCATTATCGAAAGAAAGAGACAAGTACGGGTTGCCATGATGGGCGTGGACTCCACCTCATTTTGAGATCCATTTCTCTCAACGGATAATGAGAGATGAGAAAAATGGTCAAAAGAATTCATAACAGAAATAAGTGAGAGATCATAGAAGAAAAGAAAAAGAAAGAGAAAGAGAAATAGATCATGCTAGATTTTGTAGGATATCGACAAAAGAATTGATTGAGTTTTAGATATTGATCTAATATTTGGAGAGATGAAGATGGGATCAACTTTTAGGCATGTTTTAAAAACATAAATTCATTTTCAAACATAAACACTATGCGAAGGCATGAATGATACGAGACCATTAAATTGATTTGCAAAAATTTTAGAAACTCACATTTTACACTATCTAGATTATCAACAACTGAACTAAAGTTGTGAATTTTAGAAAAATAATAAAATCATTTTACACTTTTAGTGTTGTCTAAGTCATTCCCAAAATAGCGAATTTTGGTGTGACAACACTACCCCTTAACGGAATCTCGTCCAAGATTGTTTGAAAGGCTACACTCATTACAAAGAGCCAAATCACAAATTGACAATATAACAAAACAAGCAACTATGAAGGAGCACACTAACATGATAAGAGACCTTATGCAAACACACTATCACATCCCTTATCACATCGTTACTAACGCAAAGAGCGCTCGAGGACAACAATTTCCCAAAGGCATTAGGGTAGAAACTTGACTTTAAAATCATCATGGCTCTTGGAGAAGGTAGGGGTTTGACAAAAAGTTTTTTTCTTTAGTAAATATCAAGGCGAAGGGAAGACAAGATAAGTTTTAGCAAAATAAGTTTATAAAATCGACCATTTCTAACTAGGCTTCGTCCTACGGTTACATTAATTTGATACCATTTGTAACACCGGTTTAAGAACAAAACCGGTCTATACACCATATGTGAGCCTTAAAAGTCAAATCTCACATATAGCCACGAAATGAAAGGTAGTATCGATAAACAATGCTTAATATGTACCTAATGTATTTTAAAATAAAAGACATAACCTTAGGTAGCAAACAACGGAAGAGCAGATACGATCTCCGGTGTAGACTCCTGGATCCAAGTGGTGGTTGATCACAAGCCTAAACTTCTCTACGAGGTGTGGGGGATTAGCAAGAGTGAGTTCATGTTGAACTCAACAAGTATAACAAGTGCATAATCCCATGGCTAGCAAGATCAATGTAACATAAATAATGTATAGCATAAAACGGTAAACAATGAACATGTTAACAATCGAAAGTCATCATCTATGTAAGGATTCCAAGGCCGCTCGTGTCCTTGAGCAAGGCTAGTATACCGGTTTATTAAACTGCAGCGCGAGAGGTGTACACTTTCACCACAAAGTGTGATTGCCCTTTTGCCCAGGGTGATCGGCCTCTTGACCCACTTCAAGGTAGGTTGGCGGGGTCACTGAAGCTTTTCACTAGTCGTTCTAATAAGTAGCAGCCGCTAAGGTTCGAGATTGACCAAATAGATATAGATGCTCTCCTCTAGAGAATGGCACACCCACATGACCGAGCCCTAGCACACATCACGGCAGGACAAGAGCTATACCTCACTTGGCACCCCCTCTTGCCCTTTCGGTAAGGCTGCTAGCGAACTAGAATAGATCAAGATCTTTTGGGCTAGACAAAGAGCCATGTAGTTCTCATGGTTACATCTTGTAAGTCCTAGGAGGTTCTCTTACGAATAAATTCTTAAGTTGCTAAAAAGTCATCTTTAACGTTTGTTGCATAAACATTAATCAAGTTACAAGATCATGATCATAGAATAAAACTCAAGCTATACTTGCCTTCCGAAAGCTTGCCATCAACTTTCCAACTCATACGTATCATCCGTGCATAGCTCCACTTCTAACGATAGCAACAACCATCACAAGCATCATAGATAAACCTAGAAGCAATACACCATTCATTATTTATAAAACTAGACAAAGATTTTAAAACATGTAGGGCTTGCAACTATGATCGTTGAGCGCAAAACAACTAAAACAAGATGGTTTAAGAGATATGCAAAATCAATGTAGAGACTAGGAGGATTTGGCAAATGATAGGAATGGAATAAACATGATGGATATGGACTAACTTGGAAGATTTATACAACACAAGGATCTATTGATGAATTATTGTTGATGACTAAGGATTTGTGAAGAGGACACATGGAACATATTTTGACAAGTGGTTGTGCTAAGGTTTAAAACACCAGTGCAGCCAGAATGTGCACGTTGGCGAACAACTAGAAATAGGATCACAAGGAGCAGAGAATAGCAGCTCCAATTGGAAATCCATTTTGTGGGGCTGTTCAGGACTTCATGTAGTATGTTATGGCAAAATTTCATGGTAGTTTGACCATCCGTTGGCCGGGAAACGTGAATACAAAACGGGTGGCATTGCTGATTTCTGGACAGCAGGAATAGAAGATACTACGGCATCGTTATCTTGGCCATTGTGGCACTTGTTGTCAATCCAACTTGTAGAGACATGTGCAAGTATATGAGGTACGATACTGCTGAAGGGTTTGAGTATTTGGATAGTGGATTAGCGGGGAGCGTCAATGCCATTCAGACTTGTAGGATTACTGGACAGCAGGAACAACAAGCACGAAGATGATGATATCTCTGGAATATGAACTCCTATAGACAAGATATTTGACAGTGATGTGCACAAGGATATCAAATATTGTGGTTAAAGGGCTTGACCACCGGATTGGCAAAACACTAGGAACACTCATGCCAATCGGCATCAGCACTGCTGCAGGACAGCGAGAGGACACAAGCACACAAGAACTATTAGATCTCTTTGGTCTTGGATCATTTTGCCAAACTGTTTTGCAGGGACATGTGCAACTCAAATAAATACATTGTGATTGAAGGGTTTGATGACTATAGGTCTGGATCAATGGGAACATCAATGCCAACCGGTAGCATTGCTGCTGTCCGCCAATGGACAGAGACATGATTGTTAGGAAACTTTGCCGGAATCCGACCATGCGTATGTCATGGCACGTGTTCTACAGCGAGTAACATGTAAACAAGATGGAGATCATGATGGGGTCCTCACATCATCGTTGGCAGCAGTTGGAGATGAAGGTGATGCCAACCGAAGATGATGATGATGATGTAATAGGGCTGCGATCAATGGGACAAGCGTCAATTCCACTTTGGGTGATGATTCTATGACATGAGAGATCAAGAGTGGATGAGAGTTGCAAGAGCAGCAAGATCACAGAGGGAAATAGGCAGGGGCGACCTCACCATGTCATGTACAGAACCGGCACAATTGTCATTGTTTTCAACAACGTGATTAGGCTCCCGAGAATGATGATGAACGTGGCTGCGATCTCGATTGTCTTCTGTGTTGCAAGAGAGATCACATATGAGGTGAGGGGATTCATGACGCTGCAATAGGAGGAAAGAGGCACATCTCACCATAGAGGGCGAGCTCCACACATGACTTGTACAAAGAAGAAACAACATCTGCTGCCTTCTCCAATTGATAGTTCAATCCACGAGATGAGGATTGCAGCGGCAAATCAGAACTACTGCTGCATGGGGCTCATGTTTTTGGAGAATGAAGGGAAGGAGAAAGATGAGAAGATGGGGACGTCCATGGAAGATGAGGAGATGGAACAGGATGCTGCTGCTGTTTTGGTCGAGCAAAGTGAGGAGAAGAGGAGAGGGCGTGACCAGGAGGAGCAGGCTGGTTTCTGCAGAGGGAGTCTGGCTTCATGAGCCTTTCATTGCAATTAGAGAGTGCTAAATATAGGAGAATAAGAGAGTTTGTAAGGGAGTTAAGGAAGGAACATTTGTTGCATTTTACGCATGGAAGGAAAGGAATAGGATGAGCGGCATCATCTAAGATGAGATGTGGACCGGGGTGATGTCCATTTGTTGTGCGTGATGGAGGGAGAAAAGTGAGAAACCGATGAGGTGAAGTGTGCATGTCATTGAAGATAGAATTTAAGTGAAGTGTGACCAAGGGAATTAAGAGAGGAATTGAATGCTCACATATTTTTGCATGAGGATAAAAGATTAGTGTGGCATTAGCAATGAGAAATGCATGTTCTTAATTCTTTACTCCTACAATTGAGAGAAGGTGGAATCCTATGGAGTAAAGAGAGAGCAAGAGAGAGAAGGGCATGCATTTGATTAAGGGAATTAATGTAGTTGTCTTTGCATGTAGGGAAGCAATAGATGGTCAGCCATGAGAATAGAGTTGTTTCTATCTATCCAATGAGTTAGAGAAGGGAAATTAGTGGAAGGAATTGAGCTGGTTTGGACTTTGGGTTAAATGTGAGAAGGAAAATTTGGATTCTGTTGACTAAACATGGCATAGATCATTTGGTCCAATCGAAAGAGAAGGAGTGCGAGGTTGTGTCATAAACATGATGGGCGTGCGACTCCACCCATTTTAAGATTCATTTCTCTCAATAGATGAGAGATGAGAAAATAATGGTCCCAAAGAATTCATAACACGAAATAGAGTGAAAGATCATATAAGAAAAAGAAAAAGAAGAGAAAGAGAATAGATCATGCTAGATTTTGTAGGATATCGACAAAGAATTGATTGAGTTTTTAGATATTGATCTAATATTTGGAGAGATGAAGAATGGGATCAACTTTAGGCATGTTTTAAAAACATAAATTCATTTTCAAACATAAACACTATGCAAAGGCATGAATGCAACAAACCATTAAATTGATTTGCAAAAATTTTAGAAACTCACATTTTACACTATCTAATTATTATAAAGTTGAGATTTTAGAAAAATAATAAAATCATTTAATGTTATTTAGTGTTGTCTAAGTCACATCCCAAAATGCGAATTTTGAACTAAAGTTGTTCGAATGAAAAATTATGGTGGAGAAAATCAAAATAAACCATCATTTTACACTCCGGCATTTGTGTGCAATTATGGATGTTGTCCATAATGTCCGGAGGCATCAAAATGCAACCATTATGGTCATGCTTGAAAATAGGAATTTTGGGGTGGCGGTGACTGTGGAGCCATGTGGTTAAGGGCCATTCGGTTCTCGAGGCGGCAACAAACGCTATGGTGGAGAGGCTAGAGGTGTCAAAATGCCTTAACCATGGCGTACGGGCATGCTTGACTCGGTGCCGGGAGCCATAGGATGCGTTGGAACCGGCCGTGCGGCGGCATGGTCGTGTGTGCAAATATGGCGGTTACGGGCCGTGGAGCCAAGGTTAAGGGCCGTTCGGGCTCTTGAGCGATGACAAATGCTATGGTAGAGAGGCCGGAGGTGTCAAAATGCCTTAACCATGGCGTACGGGCATGCTTGACTCGGTCCGAGAGCCATAGGATGCGTTGGAACCGACCATGCGGAAGCATGGTCGTGTGTGCAAATATGGCGGTTTTGCGGCCGTGGAGCCATGGTTAAGGGCCCTTCGGGCTCTCGGGTGATGAAAAACTCTATGGTGGAGAGGTGAGAGGCATCAAAATGGCTTAACCATGGCGTACGGGTGTGCTTGACCGGTGCCGAGCCGTAGGATGCACGGGGATCCGGCCGTGCGGCGGCACGGTCGTGTGTGCAATTATGGATGTTACGGAGTCGTGGAGCTATAGTTAAGGGCCGTTCGGGCTCTCGGGTGATGACAAATATTGTGGTGGTGAGGCCGGAGGCATCAAAATGCCTTAACCATGGCATACGGTCATGCTTGACCTAGTGTCGAGAGCTATAGGACATGCGTAGGAATCGGGCGTGCGGTAGCATAGTCGTGTGTGCAAATATGGCGGTTCTAGAGCGGTGGAGCCATGGTTAAGGGCCATTCGGGTTCTCGGCGGCAATAAACGGCGTGGTGGAGAGGCCAAAGGTGTTAAAATGCCTTAACCATGGTGCATGGGCGTGCTTGACTTGGTGCGAGGAGCCGTAGGACGCATAGGAACCGGCCGTGCGGCGGCAAAAGTCGTGTGTGCAAATATGGCGGTTACGGAGCCGTGGAGCCGAGGTTAAGGGCCATTCGGGCTCTCGGCGATGACAAACGCTATGGTAGAGAGGCCGGAGGTGTCAAAATGCCTTAACCATGGCGTACGGGCTTGCTTGACTCGGTCTTGCGGGCGCCATAGGACGTTGGAACCGACCATGCGGCGGCATGGTCGTGTGTGCAAATGTGGCGGTTTTGCGCCATGGAGCCATGGTTAAGGGCCCTTCGGGCTCTCGGGTGATGGAAAACTCTATGGTGGAGAGGTGAGAGGCATCAAAATGGCTTAACCATGGCGTACGGGTGTGCTTGAACCGGTGCTTGAGAGCCGTAGGATGCACGGGATCCGGCCGTGCGCCGGCACGTCGTGTGTGCAATTATGGATGTTCTAGGAGTCGTGGAGCTATAGTTAAGGGCCGTTCGGGCTCTCGGGTGATGACAAACATTGTGGTGGTGGGGCCGGAGGTGTCAAAATGCCTTAACCATGGCATACGGTCGTGCTTGACCTAGTGTCGAGAGCTATAGGACACGTGCGAGGAACCGGCTGTGCGGTAGCATAGTCGTGTGTGCAAATATGGCGGTTCTAGAGCGGTGGAGCCATGGTTAAGGGCCATTCGGGTTCTTGGGCGGCAACAAATGCTGTGGTCGAGAGGCCAAAGGTGTCAAAACGCCTTAACCATAGTGCATGGGCGTGCTTGACTTGGTGCGAGGAGCTGTAGGATGCCGAGGAACCGGCCGTGCGGCAGCAAAGTCGTGTGTGCAAATATGGCGGTTACGGAGCCGTGGAGCCGAGGTTAAGTGCCGTTCGGCTCTGGTGATGGCAAACGCTATGGTAGAGAGGCCCGGAGGTGTCAAAATGCCTTAACCATGGCGTACGTGCTTGCTTGACTCGGTGCGGGAGCCATAGGATGCGTTGGAACCGGCCATGCGGCAGGCATGGTCGTGTGTGCAAATATGGCGGTTTTGGAGCCGTGGAGCCATGGTTAAGGGCCCTTCGGGCTCTCGGGTGATGGAAAACTCTATGGTGGAGAGGTGAGAGGCATCAAAATGGCTTAACCATGGCGTACGGGTGTGCTTGAACCGGTGCGAGAGCCATAGGATGCACGGGGATCCGGCCGTGCGCAGCACACGTCGTGTGTGCAATTATGGATGTTCGGTCGTGGAGCTATAGTTAAGGTCCGTTCGGGCTCTCGGGTGATGACAAACATTGTGGTGGTGGGGCCGGAGGCATCAAAATGCCTTAACCATGGCATACGGTCATGCTTGACCTAGTGTCGAAGAGCAGAGGACACGCACGGAACCGGGCCGTGCGGCAGCACAGTCGTGTGTGCAAATATGGCAGTTCTAGAGCGGTGGAGCCATGGTTAAGGGCCATTCGGGTTCTCGGGTGGCAACAAATGCTGTGGTCGAGAGGCCAGAGGTGTCAAAATGCCTTAACCATAGTGCATGGGCATGCTTGACTTGGTGCGAGGAGCCATAGGATGCGTTGGAACCGGCCGTGCGGCAGCACAGTCGTGTGTGCAAATATGGCAGTTCTGGAGCCGTGGAGCCAAGGTTAAGGGCCGTTCAGGCTCTCGAGCGATGGCAAATGCTATGGTAGAGAGGCCAGAGGTGTCAAAATGGCTTAACCATGGCGTACGGGCATGCTTGACCCGGTGCCGGGAGCCATAGGATGCACAGGATCCGGCCGTGCGGCAGCACAGTCGTGTGTGCAAATATGGAAGTTCTGGAGTCATGGAGCCATGGTTAAGGGCCGTTCGGGCTCTCGGGTGATGGAAAACTCTATGGTGGAGAGGTGAGAGGCATCAAAATGGCTTAACCATGGCGTACGGGCGTGCTTGACCCGGTGCCGAGAGCCATAGGATGCACGGGATCCGGCCGTGCGGCGGCACGTCGTGTGTGCAATTATGGATGTTACGGAGTCGTGGAGCTATAGTTAAGGGCCGTTCGGGCTCTCGGGTGATGACAAACATTGTGGTGGTGAGGCCGGAGGCATCAAAACACCTTAACCATGGCATACGATCATGCTTGACCTAGTGTCGAGAGCTATAGGACATGCGGAACCGGCGTGCGGTAGCATATTCGTGTGTGCAAATATGGCGGTTCTAGAGTGGTGGAGCCATGGTTAAGGGCCATTCGGGTTCTCGGCGGCAATAAACGCTGTGGTGGAGAGGCCAAAGGTGTTAAAATGCCTTAACCATGGTGCATGGGCATGCTTGACTTGGTGCGAGGAGCCATAGGATGCGTTGGAACCGGCCGTGCGGCGGCATGGTCGTGTGTGCAAATATGGCGGTTACGGAGCCGTGGAGCCAAGGTTAAGGGCCGTTCGGGCTCTCGGCGATGGCAAACGCTATGGTAGAGAGGCCGGAGGTGTCAAAATGCCTTAACCATGGCGTACGGGCATGCTTGACTCGGTGCGAGAGCCATAGGATGCGTTGGAACCGACCATGCGGCGGCATGGTTGTGTGTGCAAATGTGGCGGTTTTGCCGTGGAGCCATGGTTAAGGGCCCTTCGGGCTCTCGGGTGATGGAAAACTCTATGGTGGAGAGGTGAGAGGCATCAAAATGGCTTAACCATGGCGTACGGGTGTGCTTGAACCGGTGCCGAGAGCCGTAGGATGCACGGGATCCGGCCGTGCGCCGGCACGATCGTGTGTGCAATTATGGATGTTCTAGAGTCGTGGAGCTATAGTTAAGGGCCGTTCGGGCTCTCGGGTGATGACAAACATTGTGGTGGTGGGGCCGGAGGTGTCAAAATGCCTTAACCATGGCATACGGTCGTGCTTGACCTAGTGTCGAGAGCTGTAGGACACGTAGGAACCGGGCGTGCGGTAGCATAGTCGTGTGTGCAAATATGGCGGTTCTAGAGCGGTGGAGCCATGGTTAAGGGCCATTCGGGTTCTTGGGCGGCAACAAATGCTGTGGTCGAGAGGCCAAAGGTGTCAAAATGCCTTAACCATAGTGCATGGGCGTGCTTGACTTGGTGCGAGGAGCCGTAGGATGCGCGGGAACCGGCCGTGCGGCGGCAAAGTCGTGTGTGCAAATATGGCGGTTACGGGAGCCGTGGAGCCGAGGTTAAGTGCCGTTCGGGCTCTCGAGTGACGGCAAATGCTATGGTAGAGAGGCCGAGAGTGTCAAAATGCCTTAACCATGGCGTACGGGCATGCTTGACTCGGAGAGCAGGAGCCATAAAATGCGTTGGAACCGTGCGGCGGCATGGTCGAGTGTGCAAATATGGCGGTTTTGGAGCCGTGGTGGCATGGTTAAGGGCCCTTCGGGCTCTCGGGTGATGGAAAACTCTATGGTGGAGAGGTGAGAGGCATCAAAATGGCTTAACCATGGCGTACGGGCGTGCTTGACCCGGTGCCGAGAGCCATAGGATGCACGGGGATCCGGCCGTGCGGGCACGGTCATGTGTGCAATTATGGATGTTACGGAGTCGTGGAGCTATAGTTAAGGGCCGTTCGGGCTCTCGGGTGATGACAAACATTGTGGTGGTGAGGCTAGAGGCATCAAAACACCTTAACCATGGCATACGGTCATGCTTGACCTAGTGTCAAGAGCATGTAGGACACGCACGAACCGGGCTGTGCGGTAGCATATTCGTGTGTGCAAATATGGCGGTTCTAGAGCGGTGGAGCCATGGTTAAGGGCCATTCGGGTTCTCAGCGGCAACAAATCTTTGTGGTGGAGAGGCTAGAGGTGTCAAAATGCCTTAACCATGGCGTACGGGCATGCTTG
The DNA here is from genome assembly GCA_018135685.1 of Themeda triandra. NCBI lineage: Eukaryota > Viridiplantae > Streptophyta > Magnoliopsida > Poales > Poaceae > Themeda > Themeda triandra. Next base: position 85,354 of record JAENPR010001853.1, on the reverse strand, counting down.
ACTCGGTGCCGGAGCCATAGGATGCGTTGGAACCGACCATGCGGCGGCATGGTCGTGTGTGCAAATATGGCGGTTCGGAGCCGTGGAGCCAAGGTTAAGGGTCGTTCGGGCTCTCGAGCAATGGCAAATGCTATGGTAGAGAGGCCGGAGGTGTCAAAATGCCTTAACCATGGCGTACGGGCATGCTTGACTCGGTCTTGAGAGCCATAGGATGCGTTGGAACCGACCGTGCGGCGGCATGGTCGTGTGTGCAAATATGGCGGTTTTGCGGCCGTGGAGGCATGGTTAAGGGCCCTTCGGGCTCTCGGGTGATGAAAAACTCTATGGTGGAGAGGTGAGAGGCATCAAAATGGCTTAACCATGGCGTACGGGCGTGCTTGACCCGGTGCCGAGAGCCGTAGGATGCACGGGATCCGGGCGTGCGGCGGCACGGTCGTGTGTGCAATTATGGATGTTACAGGTCGTGGAGCTATAGTTAAGGGCCGTTCGGGCTCTCGGGTGATGACAAATATTGTGGTGGTGAGGCCGAGGCGTCAAAATGCCTTAACCATGGCATACGGTCGTGCTTGACCTAGTGTCGAGAGCTATAGGACATGCAGGAACCCGGCTGTGCGGTAGCATAGTCGTGTGTGCAAATATGGCAGTTCTAGAGATGTGGAGCCATGGTTAAGGGCCATTCGGGTTCTCGGGCGGTAATAAACGCTGTGGTGGAGAGGCCAAAGGTGTTAAAATGCCTTAACCATGGTGCATGGGCGTGCTTGACTTGGTGCGAGGAGCCGTAGGACGCATAGGAACCGGCCGTGCGGCAGCAAAGTCTTGTGTGCAAATATGGCGGTTCGGAGCCGTGGAGCCGAGGTTAAGGGCCGTTCGGGCTCTCGAGCGATGACAAACGCTATGGTAGAGAGGCCGAGAGGTGTCAAAATGCCTTAACCATGGTGTACGGGCTTGCTTGACTCGGTGCCGGGAGCCATAGGACGCGTTGGAACCGACCATGCGGCGGCATGGTCGTGTGTGCAAATGTGGCGGTTTTTGCCATGGAGCCATGGTTAAGGGCCCTTCGGGCTCTCGGGTGATGGAAAACTCTATGGTGGAGAGGTGAGAGGCATCAAAATGGCTTAACCATGGCGTACGGGTGTGCTTGAACCGGTGCCGAGAGCCGTAGGATGCACGGGATCCGGCCGTGCGCCGCACGATCGTGTGTGCAATTATGGATGTTCTAGAGTCGTGGAGCTATAGTTAAGGGCCGTTCGGGCTCTCGGGTGATGACAAACATTGTGGTGGTGGGGCCGGAGGGTGTCAAAACGCCTTAACCATGGCATACGGTCGTGCTTGACCTAGTGTCGAGAGCTATGTAGGACACGTAGGAACCGGGCGTGCGGTAGCATAGTCGTGTGTGCAAATATGGCGGTTCTAGAGCGGTGGAGCCATGGTTAAGGGCCATTCGGGTTCTTGGGCGGCAACAAATGCTGTGGTCGAGAGGCCAAAGGTGTCAAAATGCCTTAACCATAGTGCATGGGCGTGCTTGACTTGGTGCGAGGAGCCGTAGGATGCGCAGGAACCGGCCGTGCGGCGGCAAAGTCTTGTGTGCAAATATGGCGGTTACGGAGCCGTGGAGCCGAGGTTAAGGGCCGTTCGGGCTCTCGAGCGATGACAAACGCTATGGTAGAGAGGCCGGAGGTGTCAAAATGCCTTAACCATGGCGTACGGGCTTGCTTGACTCGGTCTTGGGAGCCATAGGACGCGTTGGAACCGACCATGCGGCGGCATGGTCGTGTGTGCAAATGTGGCGGCTTTGCGCCCATGGAGCCATGGTTAAGGGCCCTTCAGGCTCCCGGGTGATGGAAAACTCTATGGTGGAGAGGTGAGAGGCATCAAAATGGCTTAACCATGGCGTACGGGTGTGCTTGAACCGGTGCCGAGAGCCGTAGGATGCACGGGATCCGGCCGTGCGCGGCACGATCATGTGTGCAATTATGGATGTTCTAGAGTCGTGGAGCTATAGTTAAGGGCCGTTCGGGCTCTCGGGTGATGACAAACATTGTGGTGGTGGGGCCAGAGGTGTCAAAACGCCTTAACCATGGCATACGGTCGTGCTTGACCTAGTGTCAAGAGCTGTAGGACACGTAGGAACCGGCTGTGCGGTAGCATAGTCGTGTGTGCAAATATGGCAGTTCTAGAGCGGTGGAGCCATGGTTAAGGGCCATTCAGGTTCTTGGGCGGCAACAAATGCTGTGGTGGAGAGGCCAGCGGTGTCAAAATGCCTTAACCATAGCGTACGGGCATGCTTGACTCAGTGCCAGGAGCCATAGGATGCGCGGGGAACCCGGCCGTGCGGCGGCAAAGTCGTGTGTGCAAATATGGCGGTTACGGAGCCGTGGAGCCGAGGTTAAGTGCCGTTCGGGCTCTCGAGTGACGGCAAATGCTATGGTAGAGAGGCCGGAGGTGTCAAAATGCCTTAACCATGGCGTACGGGCATGCTTGACTCCCAAGAGAGCCATAGGATGCGTTGGAACCGGCCGTCGGGTGATGGAAAACTCTATGGTGGATGAAAACTCTATGGTGGAGAGGTGAGAGGCATCAAAATGGCTTAACCATGGCGTACGGGCGTGCTTGACCCGGTGCCGAGAGCCGTAGGATGCACAGTATCCGGCCGTGCGGCAGCACAGTCGTGTGTGCAACTATGGATGTTCTGGAGTCGTGGAGCTGTAGTTAAGGGCCGTTCGGGCTCTCGCGTGATGACAAACATTGTGGTGGTGAGGCCAGAGGCATCAAAACACCTTAACCATGGCATACGGTCATGCTTGACCTAGTGTCGAGAGCTGTAGGACACGCAGGAACTGGCAGTGCGGTAGCATAGTCGTGTGTGCAAATATGGCGGTTCTAGAGCGGTGGAGCCATGGTTAAGGGCCATTCGGGTTCTCAAGCGGCAACAAACGCTGTGGTGGAGAGGCTAGAGGTGTCAAAATGCCTTAACCATGGTGCGTACGGGCATGCTTGACTCGGTGCGGGAGCCATAGGATGCGTTGGGCCGGCCATGCGGCGGCATGGTCGTGTGTGCAAATATGGCGGTTACGGAGCCGTGGAGCCAAGGTTAAGGGCCGTTCGGGCTCTCGAGCAATGGCAAATGCTATGGTAGAGAGGCCGAGGTGTCAAAATGCCTTAACCATGGCGTACGAGCATGCTTGACTCGGTCTTGGAGCCATAGGATGCGTTGGAACCGACCATGCGGCGGCATGGTCGTGTGTGCAAATATGGCGGTTTTGCGGCCGTGGAGCCGTGGTTAAGGGCCCTTCAGGCTCTCGAGTGATGAAAAACTCTATGGTGGAGAGGTGAGAGGCATCAAAATGGCTTAACCTTGGCGTACGGGCGTGCTTGACCCGGTGCCGAGAGCCGTAGGATGCACGGGATCCGGCCGTGCGGCGGCACGGTCGTGTGTGCAATTATGGATGTTACGGAGTCGTGGAGCTATAGTTAAGGGCCGTTCGGGCTCTCGGGTGATGACAAATATTGTGGTGGTGAGGTCGGAGGCGTCAAAACGCCTTAACCATGGCATACGGTCGTGCTTGACCTAGTGTCGAGAGCTATAGGACATGCGAGGAACCGGGCGTGCGGTAGCATAGTCGTGTGTGCAAATATGGCGGTTCTAGAGCGGTGGAGCCATGGTTAAGGGCCATTCGGGTTCTCGGGCGGTAATAAAATGCGTGGTGCGAGAGGCCAAAGGTGTTAAAATGCCTTAACCATGGTGCATGGGCGTGCTTGACTTGGTGCGAGGAGCCGTAGGACGCATAGGAACCGGCCGTGCGGCGGCAAAGTCGTGTGTGCAAATATGGCGGTTACGGAGCCGTGGAGCCGAGGTTAAGGGCCGTTCGGGCTCTCGAGCGATGACAAACGCTATGGTAGAGAGGCCGAGAGGTGTCAAAATGCCTTAACCATGGTGTACGGGCTTGCTTGACTCGGTCGGGAGCCATAGGACGCGTTGGAACCGACCATGCGGCGGCATGGTCGTGTGTGCAAATGTGGCGGTTTCGCCATGGAGCCATGGTTAAGGGCCCTTTAGGCTCTCGGGTGATGGAAAACTCTATGGTGGAGAGGTGAGAGGCATCAAAATGGCTTAACCATGGCGTACGGGTGTGCTTGAACCGGTGCCGAGAGCCGTAGGATGCACGGGATCCGGCCGTGCGCCGGCACGTCGTGTGTGCAATTATGGATGTTCTGGAGTCGTGGAGCTATAGTTAAGGGCCGTTCGGGCTCTCGGGTGATGACAAACATTGTGGTGGTGGGTCCAGAGGTGTCAAAACGCCTTAACCATGGCATACGGTCGTGCTTGACCTAGTGTCGAGAGCTGTAGGACACGTAGGAACCGGGCCGTGCGGTAGCATAGTCGTGTGTGCAAATATGGCGGTTCTAGAGCGGTGGAGCCATGGTTAAGGGCCATTCGAGTTCTTGGGCGGCAACAAATGCGTGGTCGAGAGGCCAACGGTGTCAAAACGCCTTAACCATAGTGCATGGGCGTGCTTGACTTGGTGCGAGGAGCCGTAGGATGCGCGGAACCGGCCGTGCGGCGGCAAAGTCGTGTGTGCAAATATGGCGGTTCGGAGCCGTGGAGCCGAGGTTAAGTGCCGTTCAAGCTCTCGAGTGATGGCAAACGCTATGGTAGAGAGGCCAAAGGTGTCAAAATGCCTTAACCATGGCGTACGGGCATGCTTGACTCGTGAGCGGGAGCCATAAAATGCGTTGGAACCGACCGTGCGGCGGCATGGTCGAGTGTGCAAATGTGGCGGTTTTGGAGCCGTGGAGGCATGGTTAAGGGCCCTTCGGGCTCTCGATGATGGAAAACTCTATGGTGGAGAGGTGAGAGGCATCAAAATGGCTTAACCATGGCGTACGGGCGTGCTTGACCCGGTGCCGAGAGCCATAGGATGCACGGGATCCGGCCGTGCGGCGGCACGGTCATGTGTGCAATTATGGATGTTACGGAGTCGTGGAGCTGTAGTTAAGGGCCGTTCGGGCTCTCGGGTGATGACAAACATTGTGGTGGTGAGGCCGAGAGGCATCAAAATGCCTTAACCATGGCATACGGTCATGCTTGACCTAGTGTCAAGAGCAGTAGGACACGCACGAACCGGGCGTGCGGTAGCATATTCGTGTGTGCAAATATGGCGGTTCTAGAGCTGTGGAGCCATGGTTAAGGGCCATTCGGGTTCTTAGGCGGCAACAAACGCTGTGGTGGAGAGGCTAGAGGTGTCAAAATGCCTTAACCATGGCGTACGGGCATGCTTGACTCGGTGCCGGGAGCCATAGGATGCGTTGGAACTCACCATGCGGCGGCATGGTCGTGTGTGCAAATATGGCAGTTCTGGAGCCGTGGAGCCAAGGTTAAGGGCCATTCGGGCTCTCGAGCGATGGCAAATGCTATGGTAGAGAGGCCGGAGGTGTCAAAATGCCTTAACCATGGCGTACGGGCATGCTTGACTCGGTCGAGAGCCATAGGATGCGTTGGAACCGACCGTGCGGCGGCATGGTCGTGTGTGCAAATATGGCGGTTTTGCGGCCGTGGAGCTGTGGTTAAGGGCCCTTCGGGCTCTCGGGTGATGAAAAACTCTATGGTGGAGAGGTGAGAGGCATCAAAATGGCTTAACCATGGCGTACGGGCGTGCTTGACCCGGTGCCAAGAGCCGTAGGATGCACGGGATCCGGGCGTGTGGCGGCACGGTCATGTGTGCAATTATGGATGTTACGGAGTCATGGAGCTATAGTTAAGGGCCGTTCGGGCTCTCGGGTGATGACAAATATTGTGGTGGTGAGGCCGGGCGTCAAAACGCCTTAACCATGGCATACGGTCGTGCTTGACCTAGTGTCGAGAGCTATAGGACATGCGAGGCGGGCGTGCGGTAGCATAGTCGTGTGTGCAAATATGGCAGTTCTAGAGCCGTGGAGCCATGGTTAAGGGCCATTCGGGTTCTCGGGCGGTAATAAACGCTGTGGTGCGGAGAGGCCAAAGGTGTTAAAATGCCTTAACCATGGTGCATGGGCGTGCTTGACTTGGTGCGAGGAGCCGTAGGACGCATAGGAACCGGCCGTGCGGCGGCAAGTCGTGTGTGCAAATATGGCGGTTACGGAGCCGTGGAGCCGAGGTTAAGGGCCGTTCGGGCTCTCGAGCGACGACAAACGCTATGGTAGAGAGGCCGGAGGTGTCAAAATGCCTTAACCATGGTGTACGGGCTTGCTTGACTCGGTCTGCGGGAGCCATAGGACGCGTTGGAACCGACCATGCGGCGGCATGGTCGTGTGTGCAAATGTGGCGGTTTTGCGCCGTGGAGCCATGGTTAAGGGCCCTTTAGGCTCTCGGGTGATGGAAAACTCTATGGTGGAGAGGTGAGAGGCATCAAAATGGCTTAACCATGGCGTACGGGTGTGCTTGAACCGGTGCCGAGAGCCGTAGGATGCACGGGATCCGGCCGTGCGCCGGCACGTCGTGTGTGCAATTATGGATGTTCGGAGTCGTGGAGCTATAGTTAAGGGCCGTTCGGGCTCTCGGGTGATGACAAACATTGTGGTGGTGGGTCCAGAGGTGTCAAAATGCCTTAACCATGGCATGCGGTCGTGCTTGACCTAGTGTCGAGAGCTGTAGGACACGTAGGAACCGGCTGTGCGGTAGCATAGTCGTGTGTGCAAATATGGCAGTTCTAGAGCGGTGGAGCCATGGTTAAGGGCCATTCGAGTTCTTGGGCGGCAACAAATGCTGTGGTCGAGAGGCCAACGGTGTCAAAACGCCTTAACCATAGTGCATGGGCGTGCTTGACTTGGTGCGAGGAGCCGTAGGATGCGCAGGAACCGGCCGTGCGGCAGCAAAGTCGTGTGTGCAAATATGGCAGTTCTGGAGCTGTGGAGCCGAGGTTAAGTGCCGTTCAGTCTCGAGTGATGGCAAACGCTATGGTAGAGAGGCCAAAGGTGTCAAAATGCCTTAACCATGGCGTACAGGCATGCTTGACTCAGAGCCGGGAGCCATAAAATGCGTTGGAACCGACCGTGCGGCAGCATGGTCGAGTGTGCAATTGTGGATGTTCTGGAGTCGTGGAGCTATGGTTAAGGGCCGTTCGGGCTCTCGGGTGATGGAAAACTCTATGGTGGAGAGGTGAGAGGCATCAAAATGGCTTAACCATGGCGTACGGGCGTGCTTGACCCGGTGCCGAGAGCCATAGGATGCACGGGATCCGGCCGTGCGGCAGCACGGTCGTGTGTGCAATTATGGATGTTCTGGAGTCGTGGAGCTGTAGTTAAGGGCCGTTCAGGCTCTCGGGTGATGACAAACATTGTGGTGGTGAGGCCAGAGGCATCAAAATGCCTTAACCATGGCATACAGTCATGCTTGACCTAGTGTCAAGAGCTGTAGGACACGCACGAACCGGCTGTGCGGTAGCATATTCGTGTGTGCAAATATGGCAGTTCTAGAGCTGTGGAGCCATGGTTAAGGGCCATTCAGGTTCTTAGGCGGCAACAAACGCTGTGGTGGAGAGGCTAGAGGTGTCATAATGCCTTAACCATGGCGTACGGGCATGCTTGACTCAGTGCCAGGAGCCATAGGATGCGTTGGAACTCACCGTGCGGCAGCATGGTCGTGTGTGCAAATATGGCAGTTCTGGAGCCGTGGAGCCAAGGTTAAGGGCCATTCAGGCTCTCGAGCGATGGCAAATGCTATGGTAGAGAGGCCAGAGGTGTCAAAATGCCTTAACCATGGCGTACGGGCATGCTTGACTCGGTGCGAGGAGCCATAGGATGCGTTGGAACCGACCGTGCGGCAGCATGGTCGTGTGTGCAAATATGGCAGTTTTGCAGCCGTGGAGCTGTGGTTAAGGGCCCTTCAGGCTCTCGGGTGATGAAAAACTCTATGGTGGAGAGGTGAGAGGCATCAAAATGGCTTAACCATGGCGTACGGGCGTGCTTGACCCGGTGCCAAGAGCCGTAGGATGCACAGGATCCAGCTGTGTGGCAGCACAGTCATGTGTGCAATTATGGATGTTCTGGAGTCATGGAGCTATAGTTAAGGGCCGTTCGGGCTCTCGGGTGATGACAAACATTGTGGTGGTGAGGCCAGAGGCGTCAAAACGCCTTAACCATGGCATACGGTCGTGCTTGACCTAGTGTCGAGAGCTATAGGACATGCAGGAACTGGCTGTGCGGTAGCATAGTCATGTGTGCAAATATGGCAGTTCTAGAGCTGTGGAGCCATGGTTAAGGGCCATTCGGGTTCTCGGGCGGTAATAAACGCTGTGGTGGAGAGGCCAAAGGTGTTAAAACACCTTAACCATGGTGCATGGGTGTGCTTGACTTGGTGCGAGGAGCCGTAGGACGCATAGGAACCGGCCGTGCGGCAGCAAAGTCGTGTGTGCAAATATGGCAGTTCTGGAGCCGTGGAGCCGAGGTTAAGGGCCGTTTAGGCTCTCGAGTGACGACAAACACTATGGTAGAGAGGCCAGAGGTGTCAAAATGCCTTAACCATGGCGTACGGGCTTGTTTGACTCAGTGCCGGGAGCCATAGGACGCGTTGGAACCGACCATGCGGCAGCATGGTCGTGTGTGCAAATATGGCAGTTTTGGAGCCATGGAGGCATGGTTAAGGGCCCTTCAGGCTCTCAGGTGATGGAAAACTCTATGGTGGAGAGGTGAGAGGCATCAAAATGGCTTAACCATGGCGTACAGGCGTGCTTGACCCGGTGCCGAGAGCCATAGGATGCACAGGATCCGACCGTGCGGTAGCACAGTCGTGTGTGCAATTATGGATGTTCTGGACTCGTGGAGCTATAGTTAATGGCCGTTCGGGCTCTCGGGTGATGACAAACATTGTGGTGGTGGGGCCAGAGGCATCAAAACGTATTAACCATGGCATATGGTCGTGCTTGACCTAGTGTCGAGAGTTGTAGGACACGTAGGAACCGGCTGTGCGGTAGCATAGTCGTGTGTGCAAATATGGCAGTTCTAGAGCGGTGGAGCCATGGTTAAGGGCCATTCGGGTTCTTGGGCGGCAACAAATGCTGTGGTCGAGAGGCCAGCGGTGTCAAAACACCTTAACCATAGTGCATGGGCGTGCTTGACTTGGTGCGAGGAGCCGTAGGATGCGCGAGGAACCGGCCGTGCGGCGAAAAGTCGTGTGTGCAAATATGGCGGTTACGGAGCCGTGGAGCCGAGGTTAAGTGCCGTTCGGGCTCTCGAGTGACGGCAAACGCTATGGTAGAGAGGCCAGAGGTGTCAAAATGCCTTAACCATTTCGTACAGGCATGCTTGACTCAGAGCCGGGAGCCATAAAATGCGTTATAACCGACCGTACGGCAGCATGGTCGAGTGTGCAAATATGGCAGTTTTGGAGCCGTGGAGGCATGGTTAAGGGCCTTCAGGCTCTCAGGTGATGGAAAACTCTATGGTGGAGAGGTGAGAGGTATCAAAATTGCTTAACCATGGCGTACAGGCGTGCTTGACCCGGTGCCGAGAGCCATAGGATGCACAGGATCCGACCGTGCGGCAGCACAGTCGTGTGTGCAATTATGGATGTTCTGGAGTCGTGGAGCTGTAGTTAAGGGCCGTTCGGGCTCTCGGGTGATGACAAACATTGTGGTGGTGAGGCCAGAGGCATCAAAACGCCTTAACCATGGCATACGGTCATGCTTGACCTAGTGCCAAGAGCCGTAGGACACGCACGAACCGGGCCGTGCGGTAGCATATTCGTGTGTGCAAATATGGCGGTTCTAGAGTTGTGGAGCCATGGTTAAGGGCCATTCGGGTTCTCGGGGTGGCAACAAACGCTGTGGTGGAGAGGCTAGAGGTGTCAAAATGCCTTAACCATGGCGTACGGCCATGCTTGACTCGGTGCCGGGAGCCATAGGATGCGTTGGAACCGGCCGTGCGGCGGCATGGTCGTGTGTGCAAATATGGCGGTTCGGAGCCGTGGAGCCAAGGTTAAGGGCCGTTCGGGCTCTCGAGCGATGGCAAATGCTATGGTAGAGAGGCCGAGGTGTCAAAATGCCTTAACCATGGCGTACGGGCATGCTTGACTTAGTGTCGAGAGCCATAGGATGCGTTGGAACCGGCCGTGCGGCGGCATGGTCGTGTGTGCAAATATGGCGGTTTGCGGCCGTGGAGGCGTGGTTAAGGGCCCTTCAGGCTCTCGGGTGATGAAAAACTCTATGGTGGAGAGGTGAGAGGCATCAAAATGGCTTAACCATGGCGTACGGGCGTGCTTGACACGGTGCCGAGAGCCGTAGGATGCGTTGGAACCGACCGTGCGGCGGCATGGATATGGCAGCTATGATCCGGGCTCTCGGCAAAAATTCTATGGTGGTGTGTGTGCAATTATGGATGTTACGGAGTCGTGGAGCTATAGTTAAGGGCCGTTCGGGCTCTCGGGTGATGACAAATATTGTGGTGGTGAGGCCGGAGCGTCAAAACGCCTTAACCATGGCATACGGTCATGCTTGACCTAGTGTTGAGAGCTATAGGACATGCGGGGAACTGGCGTGCGGTAGCATAGTTGTGTGTGCAAATATGGCGGTTCTAGAGCTGTGGAGCCATGGTTAAGGGCCATTCGGGTTCTCGGGCGGGTAATAAACGCTGTGGTGGAGAGGCCGGAGGTGTTAAAACGCCTTAACCATAGTGCATGGGCGTGCTTGACTTGGTGCGAGGAGCCGTAGGACGCATAGGAACCGGCCTTGCGGCAAAGAAAGTCGTGTGTGCAAATATGGCGGTTACGGAGTCGTGGAGCCGAGGTTAAGGGCCGTTCAGGCTCTCGAGCGATGACAAACGCTATGGTAGAGAGGCCAGAGGTGTCAAAATGCCTTAACCATGGTGTACGGGCTTGCTTGACTCAGTGCCGGGAGCCATAGGACGCGTTGGAACCGACCATGCGGCAGCATGGTCGTGTGTGCAAATGTGGCAGTTTTACTGCCGTGGAGCCATGGTTAAGGGCCCTTCAGGCTCTCGGGTGATGGAAAACTCTATGGTGGAGAGGTGAGAGGCATCAAAATGGCTTAACCATGGCGTACGAGCGTGCTTGACCCGGTGTCGAGAGCCGTAGGATGCACAGGATCCGGCTGTGCGGCAGCACAGTCGTGTGTGCAATTATGGATGTTCTGGAGTCGTGGAGGTGTAGTTAAAGGCTGTTTGGGTTCTCGGGTGATGACAAATATTGTGGTGGTGAGGCCAGAGGCATCAAAATGCCTTAACCATGGCATACGGTCGTGCTTGACCTAGTGTCGAGAGCTATAGGACATGCGAGAACCGGGCGTGCGGTAGCATAGTCGTGTGTGCAAATATGGCAGTTCTAGAGCTGTGGAGCCATGGTTAAGGGCCATTCGGGTTCTCGGGCGGTAATAAACGCTGTGGTGGAGAGGCCAAAGGTGTTAAAACGGCTTAACCATGGTGCATGGGCGTGCTTGACTTGGTGCGAGGAGCCGTAGGACGCATAGGAAACGGCCGTGCGGCAGCAAAGTCGTGTGTGCAAATATGGCAGTTCTGGAGCTGTGGAGCCGAGGTTAAGGGCTGTTCAGGCTCTCGAGCGATGACAAACGCTATGGTAGAGAGGCTAGAGGTGTCAAAATGCCTTAACCATGGCGTACGGGCTTGCTTGACTCAGTGCCAGGAGCCATAGGACGCGTTGGAACCGACCATGCGGCAGCATGGTCGTGTGTGCAAATGTGGCAGTTGTACTGCCGTGGAGCTGTGGTTAAGGGCCCTTCAGGCTCTCGGGTGATGGAAAACTCTATGGTGGAGAGGTGAGAGGCATCAAAATGGCTTAACCATGGCGTACGGGTGTGCTTGAACCGGTGCCGAGAGCCGTAGGATGCACAGGATCCGGCTGTGCGGCAGGACAGTCGTGTGTGCAATTATGGATGTTTTGGAGTCGTGGAGCTATAGTTAAGGGCCGTTCGGGCTCTCGGGTGATGACAAACATTGTGGTGGTGGGGCCAGAGGTGTCGAAATGACTTAACCATGGCATACGATCGTGCTTGACCTAGTGTCGAGAGCTGTAGGACATGCAGGAACTGGCTGTGCGGTAGCATAGTGTGTGTGCAAATATGGCAGTTCTAGAGCTGTGGAGCCATGGTTAAGGGCCATTCGGGTTCTCGGGTGGTAATAAACGCTGTGGTGGAGAGGCCAAAGGTGTTAAAACGCCTTAACCATGGTGCATGGGCGTGCTTGACTTGGTGCGAGGAGCCGTAGGACGCATAGGAACCGGCCGTGCGGCAGCAAAGTCGTGTGTGCAAATATGGCAGTTCTGGAGCCGTGGAGCCGAGGTTAAGGGCCGTTCAGGCTCTCGAGCGATGACAAACGCTATGGTAGAGAGGCCAGAGGTGTCAAAACGCCTTAACCATGGCATACGGTCGTGCTTGACCTAGTGTCGAGAGCTGTAGGACACGTAGGAACCGGCTGTGCGGTAGCATAGTCGTGTGTGCAAATATGGCAATTCTAGAGCGGTGGAGCCATGGTTAAGGGCCATTCGGGTTCTTGGGTGGCAACAAATGCTGTGGTCGAGAGGCCAGCGGTGTCAAAACGCCTTAACCATAGTGCATGGGCGTGCTTGACTTGGTGCGAGGAGCCGTAGGATGCTCGGGAACCGGCCGTGTGCGGCGGCAAAGTCGTGTGTGCAAATATGGCGGTTACGGAGCCGTGGAGCCGAGGTTAAGTGCCGTTCAGGCTCTCGAGTGACGGCAAATGCTATGGTAGAGAGGCTAGAGGTGTCAAAATGCCATAACCATGGCGTACGGGCATGCTTGACTCGGAGCGGGAGCCATAAAATGCGTTGGAACCGGCCGTGCGGCGGCATGGTCGAGTGTGCAAATATGGAAGTTTTGGAGCCGTGGAGGCATGGTTAAGGGCCCTTCGGGCTCTCGGGTGATGGAAAACTCTATGGTGGAGAGGTGAGAGGCATCAAAATGGCTTAACCATGGCGTACGGCGTGCTTGACCCGGTGCCGAGAGCCATAGGATGCACGGGATCCGGCCGTGCGGCGGCACGGTCGTGTGTGCAATTATGGATGTTCGGGTCGTGGAGCTATAGTTAAGGGCCGTTCAGGCTCTCGGGTGATGACAAACATTGTGGTGGTGAGGCCGGAGGCATCAAAACGCCTTAACCATGGCATACGGTCATGCTTGACCTAGTGTCAAGAGCTGTAGGACACGCATGAACCGGCTGTGCGGTAGCATATTTGTGTGTGCAAATATGGCAGTTCTAGAGCTATGGAGCCATGGTTAAGGGCAATTCAGGTTCTCAGGCGGCAACAAACGCTGTGGTGGAGAGGCTAGAGGTGTCAAAATGCCTTAACCATAGCGTACAGGCATGCTTGACTTGGTGCGAGGAGCCGTAGGACGCATAGGAACCGGCCGTGCGGCAGCAAAGTCGTGTGTACAAATATGGCAGTTCTGGAGCCGTGGAGCCGAGGTTAAGGGCCGTTCAGGCTCTTGAGCGATGACAAACGCTATGGTAGAGAGGCCAGAGGTGTCAAAATGACTTAACCATGGTGTACGGGCTTGCTTGACTCAGTGCCGGGAGCCATAGGACGCGTTGGAACCGACCATGCGGCAGCATGGTCGTGTGTGCAAATGTGGCGGTTTTTGCCGTGGAGCCATGGTTAAGGGCCCTTCGGGCTCTCGGGTGATGGAAAACTCTATGGTGGAGAGGTGAGAGGCATCAAAATGGCTTAACCATGGCGTACGGGTGTGCTTGAACCGGTGCCGAGAGCCGTAGGATGCACGGGATCCGGCCGTGCGCCGGCACGTCGTGTGTGCAATTATGGATGTTACGGTCGTCGAGCTATAGTTAAGGGCCGTTCGGGCTCTCGGGTGATGACAAACATTGTGGTGGTGGGGCCAGAGGTGTCAAAACGCCTTAACCATGGCATACGGTCATGCTTGACCTAGTGTCGAGAGCTGTAGGACACGTAGGAACCGGCTGTGCGGTAGCATAGTCGTGTGTGCAAATATGGCAGTTCTAGAGCGGTGGAGCCATTGTTAAGGGCCATTCGGGTTCTTGGGCAGCAACAAATGCTATGGTCGAGAGGCCAGCAGTGACAAAACACCTTAACCATAGTGCATGGGCGTGCTTGACTTGGTGCGAGGAGCCGTAGGATGCGCAGGAACCGGCCGTGCGGCAGCAAAGTCGTGTGTGCAAATATGGCAGTTCTGGAGCCGTGGAGCCGAGGTTAAGTGCCGTTCAGGCTCTCGAGTGACGGCAAACGCTATGGTAGAGAGGCCAGATGTGTCAAAATGCCTTAACCATGGCGTACGGGCATGCTTGACTCGGGCCGGGAGCCATAAAATGCGTTGGAACCGACCGTGCGGCGGCATGGTTGAGTGTGCAAATATGGAAGTTTTGGAGCCGTGGAGGCATGGTTAAGGGCCCTTCGGGCTCTCGGGTGATGGAAAATCTCTATGGTGGAGAGGTGAGAGGCATCAAAATGGCTTAACCATGGCGTACGGGCGTGCTTGACCCGGTGCCGAGAGCCATAGGATGCACGGGATCCGGCCGTGCGGCAGCACGTCGTGTGTGCAATTATGGATGTTACAGAGTCGTGGAGCTGTAGTTAAGGGCCGTTCGGGCTCTCGGGTGATGACAAACATTGTGGTGGTGAGGCCGGAGGCATCAAAATGCCTTAACCATGGCATACGGTCATGCTTGACCTAGTGTCAAGAGCTATAGGACACGCATGAACCGGGAACAAACGCTGCGGTAGCATATTTGTGTGTGCAAATATGGCGGTTCTAGAGCTATGGAGCCATGGTTAAGGGCCATTTAGGTTCTCAGGCGGCAACAAACGCTGTGGTGGAGAGGCTAGAGGTGTCAAAATGCCTTAACCATGGCGTACGGGCATGCTTGACTTGGGTGCGAGGGCCATAGGATGCGTAGGAACCGGCCGTGCGGGCGACGGCATGGTCGTGTGTGCAAATATGGCGGTTCGGAGCCGTGGAGCCAAGGTTAAGGGCCGTTCGGGCTCTCGAGCGATGACAAACGCTATGGTAGAGAGGCCGGAGAGGTGTCAAAATGCCTTAACCATGGTGTACGGGCATGCTTGACTCGGTCCGGGAGCCATAGGATGCGTTGGAACCGACCATGCGGCGGCATGGTCGTGTGTGCAAATGTGGCGGTTTTGCGGCCGTGGAGCCATGGTTAAGGGCCCTTCGGGCTCTCGGGTGATGGAAAACTCTATGGTGGAGAGGTGAGAGGCATCAAAATGGCTTAACCATGGCGTACGGGTGTGCTTGACCGGTGCCGAGAGCCGTAGGATGCACGGGATCCGGCCGTGCGCGCAGGCACGTCGTGTGTGCAATTATGGATGTTCGGAGTCGTGGAGCTATAGTTAAGGGCCGTTCGGGCTCTCGGGTGATGACAAACATTGTGGTGGTGGGGCCGGAGGTGTCAAAACGCCTTAACCATGGCATACGGTCATGCTTGACCTAGTGTCGAGAGCTATAGGACACGCAGGAACCGGGCGTGCGGTAGCATAGTCGTGTGTGCAAATATGGCGGTTCTAGAGCGGTGGAGCCATGGTTAAGGGCCATTCGGGTTCTTGGGCAGCAACAAATGCTATGGTCGAGAGGCCAAAGGTGTTAAAACACCTTAACCATGGTGCATGGGCGTGCTTGACTTGGTGCGAGGAGCCGTAGGACGCATAGGAACCGGCCGTGCGGCGGCAAAAGTCGTGTGTGCAAATATGGCGGTTCGGAGCCGTGGAGCCGAGGTTAAGGGCCGTTCGGGCTCTCGAGCGACGGCAAACGCTATGGTAGAGAGGCCGAGGTGTCAAAATGCCTTAACCATGGCGTACGGGCATGCTTGACTCGGTGCCGGGAGCCATAAAATGCGTTGGAACCGACCGTGCGGCGCATGGTTGAGTGTGCAAATATGGCGGTTTTGGAGCCGTGGAGGCATGGTTAAGGGCCCTTCGGGCTCTCGGGTGATGGAAAATCTCTATGGTGGAGAGGTGAGAGGCATCAAAATGGCTTAACCATGGCGTACGGGCGTGCTTGACCCGGTGCCGAGAGCCATAGGATGCACGGGATCCGGCCGTGCGGCGGCACGGTCGTGTGTGCAATTATGGATGTTCTGGAGTCGTGGAGCTATAGTTAAGGGCCGTTCAGGCTCTCGGGTGATGACAAACATTGTGGTGGTGAGGCTAGAGGCATCAAAATGCCTCAACCATGGCATACGGTCATGCTTGACCTAGTGTCAAGAGCTGTAGGACACGCACGAACCGGCTGTGCGGTAGCATATTCGTGTGTGCAAATATGGCAGTTCTAGAGCTGTGGAGCCATGGTTAAGGGCCATTTAGGTTCTTAGGCGGCAACAAACGCTGTGGTGGAGAGGCTAGAGGTGTCAAAATGCCTTAACCATGGCGTACGGGCATGCTTGACTCAGTGCCAGGAGCCATAGGATGCGTTGGAACTGATCGCGCGGCAGCATGGTCGTGTGTGCAAATATGGCAGTTCTGGAGCCGTGGAGCCAAGGTTAAGGGCCGTTCAGGCTCTCGAGCGATGGCAAACGCTATGGTAGAGAGGCGAGAGGTGTCAAAATGCCTTAACCATGGCGTACGGGCATGCTTGACTCGGTCTTGAGAGCCATAGGATGCGTTGGAACCGACGTGCGGCGGCATGGTCGTGTGTGCAAATATGGCGGTTTTGCGGCCGTGGAGGCATGGTTAAGGGCCCTTCGGGCTCTCGGGTGATGAAAAACTCTATGGTGGAGAGGTGAGAGGCATCAAAATGGCTTAACCATAGCGTACGGGCGTGCTTGACCCGGTGCCGAGAGCCGTAGGATGCACGGGATCCGGGCGTGCGGCGGCACGTCGTTTGTGCAATTATGGATGTTCGGAGTCGTGGAGCTATAGTTAAGGGCCGTTCGGGCTCTCGGGTGATGACAAATATTGTGGTGGTGAGGCCGGAGGCGTCAAAATGCCTTAACCATGGCATACGTCATGCTTGACCTAGTGTCGAGAGCTATAGGACATGCACGAGGCCGGGCCGTGCGGTAGCATAGTCGTGTGTGCAAATATGGCAGTTCTAGAGCTGTGGAGCCATGGTTAAGGGCCATTCGGGTTCTCGAGCGGTAATAAACGCTGTGGTGGAGAGGCCAAAGGTGTTAAAACGCCTTAACCATGGTGCATGGGCTTGCTTAACTTGGTGCGAGGAGCCGTAGGACGCATAGGAACCGGCCGTGCGGCAGCAAAGTCGTGTGTGCAAATATGGTAGCGGTTACGGAGCCGTGGAGCCGAGGTTAAGGGCCGTTCGGGCTCTTGAGCGACGACAAACGCTATGGTAGAGAGGCCGGAGGTGTCAAAATGCCTTAACCATGGCGTACGGGCTTGCTTGACTCGGTCTTGCGGGAGCCATAGGATGTGTCGGAACCGACCATGCGGCGGCATGGTCGTGTGTGCAAATGTGGCGGTTTGCTTGCCGTGGAGCCATGGTTAAGGGCCCTTCGGGCTCTCGGGTGATGGAAAACTCTATGGTGGAGAGGTGAGAGGCATCAAAATGGCTTAACCATGGCGTACGGGTGTGCTTGAACCGGTGCCGAGAGCCGTAGGATGCACGGGATCCGGCCGTGCGCCGGCACGAGTCGTGTGTGCAATTATAAATGTTACGGAGTCATGGAGCTATAGTTAAGGGCCGTTCGGGCTCTCGGGTGATGACAAACATTGTGGTGGTGGGGCCGGAGGTGTCAAAACGCCTTAACCATGGCATACGGTCGTGCTTGACCAAGTGTCGAGAGCTGTAGGACACGTAGGAACCGGGCGTGCGGTAGCATAGTCGTGTGTGCAAATATGGCGGTTCTAGAGCGGCGGAGCCATGGTTAAGGGCCATTCGGGTTCTTGGGCGGCAACAAATGCTATGGTCGAGAGGCCGAGCGGTGTCAAAACGCCTTAACCATAGTGCATGGGCATGCTTGACTTGGTGCGAGGAGCCGTAGGATGCGCGAGGAACCGGCCGTGTGGCGGCAAAGTCGTGTGTGCAAATATGGCGGTTACGGAGCCGTGGAGCCGAGGTTAAGTGCCGTTTAGACTCTCGAGTGATGGCAAATGCTATGGTAGAGAGGCCGGAGGTGTCAAAATGCCTTAACCATGGCGTACGGGCAAGCTTGACTCGGAGCCGGGAGCCATAAAATGCGTTGGAACCGGCCGTGCGGCGGCATGGTCGAGTGTGCAAATATGGCGGTTTTGGAGCCGTGGAGGCATGGTTAAGGGCCCTTCGGGCTCTCGGGTGATGGAAAACTCTATGGTGGAGAGGTGAGAGGCATCAAAATGGCTTAACCATGGCGTACGGGCGTGCTTGACCCGGTGCCGAGAGCCATAGAATGCACGGGGATCCGGCCGTGCGGCGGCACGGTCGTGTGTGCAATTATGGATGTTACGGTCGTGGAGCTGTAGTTAAGGGCCGTTCGGGCTCTCGGGTGATGACAAACATTGTGGTGGTGAGGCCAGAGGCATCAAAATGCCTTAACCATGGCATACGGTCATGCTTGACCTAGTGTCAAGAGCTGTAGGACACGCACGAACCGGCTGTGCGGTAGCATATTCGTGTGTGCAAATATGGCAGTTCTAGAGCTGTGGAGCCATGGTTAAGGGCCATTCAAGTTCTCAGGCAGCAACAAACGCTGTGGTGGAGAGGCTAGAGGTGTCAAAATGCCTTAACCATGGCGTACGGGCATGCTTGACTCAGTGCCAGGAGCCATAGGATGTGTTGGAACTGACCGTGCGGCAGCATGGTCGTGTGTGCAAATATGGTAGTTCTGGAGCCGTAGAGCCAAAGTTAAGGGCTGTTCAGGCTCTCGAGCAATGGCAAACGCTATGGTAGAGAGGCTAGAGGTGTCAAAATGCCTTAACCATGGCATACGGGCATGCTTGACTCAGTGCCGAGAGCCATAGGATGCGTTGGAACCGACCGTGCGGCAGCATGGTCGTGTGTGCAAATATGGCAGTTTTGCAGCCGTGGAGCTGTGGTTAAGGGCCCTGTTAACACCAGAATTTGGTCAGGAATATGACAGGTGGACCCGCAGACGGCAGAGAGAGGAATTCGGCAAGTGCATATGCGGTCGGCTAATTTCCATGTGTTCGGCAAATGGCCAAGCGGTCGGCAAGCTTGCTTTATTTGAAGGCGGAGAAAGGAAAAAGGAAGGCGATCGAAAAGGGAAGGAGTCGTGATGATCAAGGACTCCGATTATGGATAGAGTTAGCGTGTCTTTGTCTTTCCAATTTTGGTTAGATAGTTCGTAAGTGCTTAGGACTCATGTTTTGTCCAGGTATAAATATAAACCCTCGACCATTGTAATAGGGGTTCACAACCAAATCAATACAACCGGCTACGCGCCACCCTTCGAGTCCCTTAGTCGTGTCGTCGAGTTCTTCGAGAGGGCCAATCGATCCGTCGACCTCCGTAAGTCCCGGCAACCTTGTTATCATGTCTAGTATCGTGCGGCGGATTTAGATGTGATGCAAGTAGTCTCATCCGTTTTGCTTAGTATCGTGCGGCGGATTTAAGCTTAATGATGGGAAGTTTTTGCTTGTGCCTTGTATCGTGCGGCGGATTAAGACATGAGTAAAGATAGTTATCGGCTCTCTTAGATTTGGCAAGATCTAATAGATTCATTAAGTTATCACGTGTTGCATGCTTTATTTAATGATTAATTATTTGCAACACTCTTTTGCCCAATCTAGATTGATACTCTTTCGGCTTGTTGATCGTTCCTTTCATGCTTATTCAATACCGAGTAGATCAAGCTCATATAGCCGAATTAGATCGATCTAGATTGTTACATGTTGCGGGTTCATTCACGTTATATGTAGATAAGCCTTGACGGGGCCGGGTGCCGTGCGGCGGATGCGGGTCTTTGGGTTACTCTAGAGCTAGTCATCCGGTGGACTAGAGATCGGTTTAATCGATAGGCTCCTTTTACATGTTGCTTGTTTGTTCCTTCTTCATGGACCCCGATTCGGCAATCTTGCCGATACGGTTATGCTTATACATGTAGCAAGTATCTATAGATCTGTTAGATAATTATATGCTTTTAGCTCTTTATTGCTAGATTGTATCATGCGGTGGATTGATCTAGTAGCAAGGAGTGGTGTAAATTCATAGTGAGTGGTATCATGCGGTGGATTAGCTTGCTTGGGTTTATGCTCGACGGGTTTATGAAGGCTAGACGTGCGGCGAGACTAGTTGGAGTAGCCTATGCATGTGTTGTTTAGTAGATTTATATTTATAAGTTACTTATTCTTAATTATTAGTGCTTGATGATGCTTTAAACCCGAGATGTAGTTTGATACACTTTAATGATCGATCTTGTTCAAACATGTCTTCATTTACCGCATTCGGCAAATTCGTTACATTTACGTCGGTTATGTTACTTTAGCCGAATGAACTGCAATGCTAAGGCGAGATAGCTTCTATAGCTATGTGTCGTCGTAAGTGGCTTCGGGGCCGTAAAGATGGAACTGTCTGGTCTCATCCGGCACGTTCCGATTATGATCTTACCGTTTTATCCCTTGTCGATTTTCAGGTCAAATCGGCGGCACGCCACCGGATTCGACGCCGGGCACCCGATTGAAGCTAGGCTTTCCGGCTTCTTTGTGTGTGAGACGCGGGGTGGTCACATTTTGCGTCAACACACTTTTTGGCACGCCAGTGGGACAACTTCTCAATATAAGATGGGATCGGAAATTGACAACGATCACGTTACGAACGTGACCATGGACGAGCCGCCGCGAGCAACGCCGGATGGTGGAGCAAGCAATGGAACAATTTCAGCGAAATGTCGATGTCCTTTTCCAAGAACAAGAGTGGCGAGTGATGATCAAGCAAGCAACGCCACGAGTTCTTCTCGCTGGTCGATCGATGTTACTTGCGACGAGGAGGAGATGCGAGAGGTAGTTGGAGCCATCTACAAAGGTTTGTAGGAGACACTATGTTGAATCACAACACGGCTTTTAAAGCACCTTCCGCAAAATCATGGCTGAAACTTTTGGTCCGGCGGTTGACAAACAATTTGAAGCAAGATTTGGAGAGCTTGCTGGGCCGTGTACTTCAACACTCGGCAATCTTCGGGGAAGTCAACTGGAGGAGAAGAGATAATCGGTACAAGCAAAGATGGAGCTATTCATGATGGAAAAGAGAAGCCTCCGGTGGCCGAGCGGCAAACTCATGGTCGGGTAGCTTTTGGTGCGACAACGGATATACACATCTTGCTTATAAGATTTCTCCAAGAGCAAACAGATTGCGAGAAGAGTGTCTATGGAGATGGGTATAGTGAATTCACGATTACGGTGCTCGGATGCTTTGCCGAATCCGGGATACGGGAGTGCATCGGGAGTGCCTTCTAGGAGACGAGGGAGCAAAAGATGCAAATGATGAGCTCCTAAGCGGAATGGGCGATATGATGCGAGAATCAATTCGGCCTGAAACCAAAGCATCGAGACATATGCATACAAATCTCCTTTCCCGAGAATGGTACAATAGGGTAGCTCTTCCACCAAGATTTAAACCACCAACGGATTTGACCAAATTCTGCGGTCGGGATGATACCGAGTACCATTGAGCATGTCGGTAGATATCGATGCAACTTGGAGAAGGCTTGCTGGCGATGAAGCTTGGAGGATCGAGATATTTTCCTATGTCTCGACGGGGCCGGCTTTCACATGGTTTGCATCGCGTAGGCCAATTCCATTGGTACATGGGCGGGTGGAGCAAAAGTTCCATTCATACTTTTATACGGGAACCAATGAGAAGAAGATGGTTGATCTGTGGTCTATGAGGATGAAAACTACGAGACACCAATGGAGTATCTCCGCAGATTCGAGAGAAGCAAAGAACATGTGCTATTCTCGACTATTCACGATGATCGGCTTGCACAATTGGTCATTGCGGGCATGCTTTTGCCACATATTAGAGACAAGCTATTCGGCATGGAGTTTGAAGATCTTGGACGGCTTGCACAAAAGGCGACGGCAATGAGCAATCAAGCCCAAGGGTTCAAGAGATGCTCGTTTTCGGAAGAACAGTGCAACTGTTGATATGTATCGAGGATTTACGGAGGAAGCATCGAATATGAAGATGAAGATGAAGTAGGCTAGCTGCAGAGTTGACCTGGACAAAAGAGCCTACTTTGGTCGATCATCGATGGGTGAAGCGGCGAAGGGATCTTATGATTTTGATGTCGATGCGAGATAAGCTCTTTTTGTATCGGTCCAAGAAGGACGCGTTAAGCCCCGGAAGGACATCCTATCTTTTAGCCACGAAGGAGTAAAGGATAAGAAGTACTTGTGGATTTCATGATACAAACTCTCATCATATCAATGATTGCCGAGTGTTCGAGTAAAAATTCAGAAGGCTATTCAAGATGGACACTTAAAATTTGATGGCAAGATGAAAGTAGACAAGAACCCGTTCCTCGAACATGGTCTCTTTCTCCATAGGCATGGTTGATGCCGGTGAGTCCAAGGAAAAGGGAAAGATGAAGGTTCGACATCGAAAGAGCCAAAGAGATTGGTTACGTGACCCTAATCGGCAAGTTACCAAGGAGGAAGTGCAACAAGCGCGGTTCAAGAATAGCCGAGCAGAGAAGGGTCAAACTTCGAGATGCGGCTAAGGAAAATTGCCGAATACACGCGATCCGAAGCGCGGGGTTACGGCCACGACACTTATTGAATAAGTGGCAATGGGAAAAGAAGATGGAGTATGATGAGGAACGCGGTACATTGAGGAGGAGCGCGGGTTCATGGCGGAACGTCGGAGATATGAAGCGAAGTGCGCCAAAGGGAACAAGAAGAGTACGGGGAGAGAGCAAGAGCAATCTCATTGGAATTGTTCCTTCTTCGGTTTCTTGTTGGAATGAAGGCTTGAAATTGCACGCCGAAACAATTGCCACCGAATGCGGTGATCAATATTCGGAGTACGGGCAATCTCGAGTCAACCGCCGTCCCGTTCATGATAGACTTGGGATGAAAGTTCCGAGGAAACGATCGGCGCCTAAAAATAAACGGTTTTGATGGATATCGAGAGGAAAAGATTTGCGGACCAAACATGGGCTCACGGTAGTGTCCATACTACGGAAGAGAGCTCCTACGGATGGCAAAAAGGTCAATGGTGCCCTCCTGGTGCGGAAAAGCCGAAGAGAAGAGTTCGGCGTTTGAGAAATCAAGAGATGAAGCGAGGAAATAGCCGAAAAGAAGCCGGTATGGCGTCCTAAGAAAAAGGATGGTGGACGGGGCCCATCGGCTAATACTAACATGGTGTTCTTCATTCCATTAGAGTTTAAAGCTCCCGAAGACCAAGAAGTGCAAGATGAGGTATATTGATTTTGATGAGGCCGAATGCCGAGACTGATGGCTCAACTTGTGTTGACTCGGCAAGCAATCTTTGATAAGCCGAGTTAAAAATCGTCATCGAAACCATTGTACTTGAAGGGATATGTCAATGGCAAGCCTTTAACCAAGATGCTTGTTGATGGAGGGGCTGCTATCAATATTATGCCCTATGCTACTTTCGGGAAACTTGGTATGACAAATGAAGATTTGCTGCAGACTGACATGATCCTCGGAGATTTTGCGGCAATGCTTCGATACTCGTGGAGCGTACATGTGGAGCGATGATTGGATCCAAGACCTTGATCACTACCTTCTTTGTCATTGATGGCAAGGGGGCATATAGCATGCTTACGGGAAGGGATTGGATCCATGCTAATTCTTTGTATACCCTCAACTATGCATCAAATCCTTATTCGGTGGGTAGGAGATGATGTAGAAGTTGTTGGTGATGATTCGGTGAGTGTTGCCACTTCGAGCACCTTATTGGGAGTATGATGGACTAGATTGCCTTTCGGGTAAGGTATGGAAAGAAGGTCTGTCAATGTGTTCGACGGGGATCAACGGCCGATCCAAGCGGTCGGCTCGACGATGGTAACTTTTAATGGGCAATCCAATCGATGGCAACAAAGGCAAAGCTGGTCGTGGTTTCATGTCGGCCGACAAATTAGAAGAAATCAATGTTGGTGATAGCACAAAGTCAAGGCCGATGTATATCGGTGCAAATTTAGACCCGAATATAAATTGAAGTTAATAGAGTTGCTTTGAATGAGTTCAAAGATTGTTTTGCTTGGGATTACACAGAGATGCCAGGTTGGATCGATCAATTGTTGAGCATAAGCCGCCTATAAAACCTGGATTTCGTCCTTTCAAACAACCTCCACGGAAAATCTATAAAGAGGAGGTATTGGCCGATGTAAAGAAAGAGATTGAGAGATTAATTGAAGCAAACTTTATTCGGCCATGCGGGTATGCGGGAATGGATTTCAAATATAGTACTGTCTACAAGAAGAATGGAAAGATGAGGGTATGCATAGATTTCGAGATCTCAACAAAGCTACTCCAATGGATGGATACCCAATGCCGATTGCCGATTTATTAGTGGATGCGGCGAGTTATGAAGTTATCGGTTTATGGATGGCAATGCGGCTACAATCGATTTTCATGGCGGTTGAAGATATTGCAAAGACCGCATTCGAGATGTCCTGGTCACATTGGATTGTTTGAGTGGATAGTGATGACATTTGGATTGAAGAATGCGGTGCAACTTATCGAGAGAGCCATGAACTATATCTTTCATGAGTTAATCGGCAAGATTGTAGAAATTTATATTGATGATGTAGTAGTCAAATCCGGAGACCATGAAGGACATTTAGCCGATTTAAGAAAGACTTTGGAGTGCACAAAGAGACATGGCTTAAAGATGAATCCAAACAAGTGTGCTTTTGGAGTCTCGGGCGGTGAGTTTTTAGGGTTCTTGATCCACAAAGGAGGGATAGAAGTTGGGAAAAAGAGCATGGAAGCAATAGACAAGGTTGTGCCCCCAACTAACCTTACGGAATTGCAATCATTCTTTGGGCAAGGTCAATTTCGTGAGAAGATTCATATCCAATTTATCGAAAGAGTGTTGCCTTTCTCTCCATTGTTGAAGCTCAAGAAAGATCGAAATTTATGCAGGGTGACATACGGCAAAAGGCTTTTGATGAAATCAAGCAATATATGAAGGCACCACCGGTGTTGGTACCTCCACAACTTGAGAAGCCTTTCAAGGCTTGTATGTGGCGGCCGATAGCCTAACAATAGGATCGGCCCTTATGCAAGAGTTTGATGGAAAAGAGAGAGTAATAGCTTACCTTAGCCGAAAACTGTTAGATCCCGAAACAAGGTATTCGGCTATAGAAAAGCTCATTTGTGTGTTTATTACTCATGCACCAAATTTCGGCACTATTTGTTAAATGCCGAATGTGTGGTTATATCTAGTTTTGATGTAATTAAACACATGTTGTCAATGCCGATTTTAAGTGGGAGAATCGGCAAATGGGTATTAGCACTTTGTCGGAGTTTAATTTAAAGTATGAGTCGGCAAAAGCGGTGAAAGGACGGGCAATTGCCGATTTTATTACTCAACATCGTGATTTATCTGTTGATATGATTAACATTGCCCCATGGGCATTATTTTTTGATGGGTCATCATGTGACAAAGGTGGTGGTGCTGGTATTCTTTTGATATCCCCACGTGGAAAGATATTTGAGTTTGCTTTTTCAATTGAATATCCTGTCACTAACAACCAAGCGAGTATGAGGCTTTGCTTAGAGGGCTTCGGCTGTTGGTAGAAGCGAAGGCTGTTCTTTGTTGAGGTATTTGGTGATTACGAATTGGTAATCAATCGGTTAACGAGGACAATATGAATGCAAAAATGATGTCTTGCAAGGGTACCATGAACAATGTAGGGAACTTCGAAAAGTTTTTCAGTAGTTACTTTGCATCATATACCCGAAAGCACAATGGAGAAGCAAATAAATTAGCTCAAGCTGCTTGGATATCGGGAAAATCATGAAGTCTATACGGCGAAGAAGATGTTTTCAATTCGATCGGATAAGTAATGGCCGGAGAAGTGACATTATCAACTATCGAAAGATCCATCTCAAAGAGTTTCCGGAGGCTCGGGTATAAGGCATTTAAATTTGTGCTTCTTGATGATCGGTTGTACCACAAGTCTATAGATGGAGTGTTGCTCAAATGCTTGAGCCAAGAAGAAGCTAAGAAGATTATGTTTGAAGTCCATGAAGGAGCTTGTGGTGCACATCGGTCGGCTTACCGAATGAAATGGATAATAAGGAGGACGGGGTACTTTTGGCCGACTATGTTGGAGGATTGCTTTGAATATTACAAAGGGTGTCGAGATTGTCGGATATTTGGTAATGTTCGGAGAGCACTGCATCCGTTTCGAATCCGATAATTAAACCTTGGCCGTTCGGAGGATGGGGTATAGATTTAATTGGACAGATCAATCCTCCATCTAGCAAAGGACACAGGTTTGTTTTGCTAGCAACAAGATTATTTTGCCAAGTGGGTTGAAGCTATCCCTTTGAAAAAGGTCACATCGAGAAAATATGATCGGTTTGTCAAGGAACATATAATTCATAGGTTTGGGATTCCACAGAGACCATTACAAGCGATCGGGGACTCGGTTCACTTCTTCGAGTTTTGTGATTTTGCCGAAAACATGGGGATAAGGCTGTATAATTCTTCTCCTTATTATGCACAAGCCAATGGCCAAGCGAGGCGTCAAATAAGATCATGATCAAGATTATTCGAAGAAAATCGATGAGAAGCCAAGGAGATGGCACTTGGTCCTTAATGAAGCATTGTGGGCTTACCGAATGGCTTGCCATGGGTCCACACAAGCATCTCCATATGAGTTGGTTTATGGACATAATGCTTTGTGATGCCTTGGGAGTTGCAATCGGGATCAAGGAGAGTTGAGTTACAAAAGGACTGACGAAAAAAGATTATAAGGATCGATGATGGATGAGTTAGAAGATTTGCATTTGATTCGTCTTAAGGCCTTGGAGAATATTGAGAAGAATAAAATACGTGTTGCCAAGTACTACAACAAGAGAGTTAAAATTAAGCAATTTGCGAAAGGAGAATTGGTTTGGAAAACAATATTGCCAATTGGTACCAAAGACGGAATATTCGGCAAGTGGTCTCCGAATTGGGAAGGACCTTTTCGGGTTGTCGGTTGTGCACTGTAATGCGTATATATTAAAAACGCTGTTTGGAGAAGAACTTACTAGAGCCATCAATGGCGGATACCTTAAGAAGTTTTATCCAAGTATCGAAGTTGGATCTTAATTGTGATTATGACATAAGCGTGGTATAGCCGATTGAATAAAATCGCCTTGAGCAAAGGAAAGAAGTTGGAAAGAAATAACCGATAATATTATCGCCTCTAGTGGAAAGATAGCCGATATCGTGTGTATCGTCTTGAGAACAAAAATAGCCGATACGGTTGTATCGCCTTTAGTCGAGATTTTAAAGTATGAGTGAACAGTCGATTTTATCTCTCACTGGTAAGTTTATCGGGGAGAAGATAAAGAGAATTGAAGAGCTACGCTACAAAGCGTCAAGTCGCGGGACGGGACCGAGATCTAATCGGCTAAGGCAACGTTGTGCGTTCGGAAGATTTTCGTTCGGGAAGAATGTTGCAAGCAAGTTCTAGCTAAGGTAAAATTTGCAAAAAGGCAATTGTGACGGATGAACGTCGTCACGGACAAGCAAGAACGAGGAGGAGGCCAACATTCTTCATTAACATTTTTTATTTACAACCCGTGCCAATCCTATTACAAGCTACTCCTCTTCCTCGGCGAAGAGCTTGTTGAGGACGGACTCCGGGTTGGTGGCGTTGGCCATGGCGTCGGCGTGGGCGTCGTAACCCGCCAGGAGGCCCTCGATGTCGTCGACTTCGTGAGGGAGCCCGCCGCGGAAGCCGGTCGGCATCGGAGCGTAGTCGTCCCCGGTCCAGGACGACATCCCCGCCAGGCCGAGGGAGGTGCGAGGCGCACGCCATGAAGGGCAACCTGTCGACGACCGAGGCACCGCCTCGAGGCGCTCCACCGGCGTCGCCCCTTGGGCGTTCACGTGGTTGGCCGCCGCCATCGCCGCCACCTTCAAGCGGTCCGGCTCGCGGTGAGGTCTCGCAAAGAAAAAAATAAGATTAATCAATGAGCGAGATGAATCGGAAGGAACATGGGTTGAAGGCAATTGGCGAAAAGTGAATGCGGTGATGGCCTCGCTCATCTCGCCGGCGGTTGTCCTCCAACTCCGGTGAGCGATCCCGAACTTCTTGGTTTCTTCACCAAGAAGCTCCATCGCCTCATCCCGCTCGTGGCGATACGCGGCGGCGTCGTAGCGGCACGGCGGGATCTCCTCGTCGTTCCTCTCCCATATAAGGAACGTCGGCCGACCCCGATGAAGCCGGCGAACGGTCTTAGGAGAAGGAGCAGGAGCCGGGCCGGAGCGGAGCCCATGTAAGGGCGTCGAACGCCGCAGCCGGGCGCCAGGGAAGCGCCATTGGCGGTGCCGATCCTCGCCGTCCTACAAACGAGGTACCGTCAAGATCGGCTAATTTAGAAAAAACACGAGACAAGATGGGGAGATCGTTTCTTACTGCGGAGACGGCGACCACCACGGCCGCTTCCCTCCGCCGCGTCCACCGGGAGCGGGAGTGGAAGTGGAAGAGGGAGCGTGGGTGCCGGCCCGGCGACCCGCCTCCGGACATTGGCGATGTAGTCGCCGGTGTTCCCAGAGTACGAAACGGATCAAGGAGATAAGCAACCGCAAAGGGGGCGAGATTCGGATCGGGTAAAGACTATCGAATAGCACAACTCAAGGGATTGGAGATCTCACCGCCGCGCGCGTTCTTTGCTGCCCTCCGCCTCGTCTGGGCGGGACGCTTATTACGATCTCCGCCGCTCGCCATTGGTGATGGTGGGGGTTTTTGGGCTTGAAGGCAAGGAGGAAGTGGAAGAGATTGAAGAAGATAGCAACGCTTGTGTTTGATGTGATGATGGTGGGAGCCGATCGTCCTATTTATGAACGTGGGAGCCGTGGAGACGTGGGAAAGCCAAGCGACGAATAGGGTTTCCACGTTTATGGGCCGATGTTGAGTTGGGCCGAGCCCATTACTACGCGATTCGGTTACCATACGCTCGGTCGGCTAAATAGGCGATGAAAGTTATTCGGCTAAAGTGAACGCTTGAAGCGGCAATACTTACGTTCGGGCGATATACGCGTCTATGAGTACGGTTGTAATTGGAAGAGCCGAATGGTAACGAAGCGAGAAAAAAGATAAAGATTATCTACTTTTCAAGAGAAAAGAAATTGTTTTCAAGTATGACAAGGCCAAGCCTAAGAGTCTACATCTTCAAGTACAAGCCAAGCATCTATACATTTAAGAAAGAATTGATAACGGCAAGAGCATCAATCTTGATTCGGTTGGCCTCATCAAGAGCTTTTGGTCCTCTTCTTCGAATCTTGGATATTGGACGGTTTGCTTTTGATTTGCCGCGTCTCCTTAATGACTGATTGTATTTTGGATTTAGCCGAATCAAGAGATGGCAGATTTGCGAGCTTAGTTTCATGAGACTGAATATTGGCATTCGGTTGAACCAATTGAGCTTCAAGTTTGGCTTTTTCTTCTCTCATGACCTGCGCTCGGTTCTAAGGTGCTCAAGAGATGCTCGATTGACTTGATGCTAGAATAGAGCTCCTTGGCCTCTTTGTTCCTTGGCCATTTTTCTTTTCTCCGAGATCAACTTTGGTGGACATATTCTTGTGTGCTCTCTTGATAGCGGCAAAATGATCATCAAGGTGTGATAAAGCGTCTATGGCGGCCTTGAGATTGGAAGGAAGCTCTTGATCAATAAGCTCGCTATTTCCCTTATTTTGTCTCGAGTCTTGGGCCAAAGCAACAATATCCTTTTTCGAAATGAGATTATATCCTTTAGCTTGGCTTGACTCTCGATGACAAGTTCTTGGTTGGAAGAAACTTCATCGTCTTTGTCCCCGCATACTCTTCGGCGATAAGGGAAAAGGCGGCTTGAGGGTGAGCGATGTCTGTTGATGAACAAGGAAGGTAATTTAACCGAATGACTCGGTTGGAAGTAAAAATAATCAAGTGGAGTAAAATAATACCTCCTCGGCAAAAGCACGATCAATGGCATCCTGGGTAGCATCAAGACTCGAGTGACTAGTGCGATTCTTTAGCCCGGAGATAGCGGTGTCATGGCTTGTTGATGCATCTTGGATTGCCGAAGGAGTTAAATCATGTCTGGTGAGAGAGATTTTTCTCGCTACTTCTCCCGATCACTTTGTTTGTTCATCAACTTTGATGAGAGGGAATTTCTTCCGCTATATCTCCTTGTTCACCTACTTGATCGTCTCACTTTGATGCATATCAAGATCATTGGTGAGCTCATTGTTTGCTTGACCAATGGAGGCTCCGGGAGAGTTGTCCAAGATCACTACCCTATCGGGACTTTGAGGGTTGGCTGCACATGTTGAAAGAAAGTGATAAGTGCAAAACACACTTGCGAGATGGAAAATAAAGGATCAAAAACATTCATACCGAGGGAGTGGTTTAGCTTTCTTAGATCTTGTTTTCTTGGGAATTGCAGTGTCCTTGATAGGGGAGGAAGAAGTTTTTCTTTTGAGATCTTTCAGGAGCACTGTATCGTCAGCAGGTATCTTGTTGAACACTGTCAGACTTGGAGCATCATGCCCCAAAGCAGCAACAGGGCCGGGTTGCCAATATTGAACCTCTGGAGGACTTGGAGGAGCAATGTCCTGTTCAAAGGAGATGTTTTAGAAACGAACAGAGATATGAAGTAAAGGTGGTCATGAGTGTGTACCTCATCATCGAGAAGAAAATGAAGGCATCAAGACTTGGCATAAAGGGTGAACTTGTGCTCGAAGATATGAGAATGCCATTCTTGCCACCGAGGTTGAAGGAAGAATGAGTAGCTTCAATTATCACCGGAGGATTGGGCTCATATGTTGGAAGCTTGCATCCAAGATTGAAGACTTTGTTGGCCTCGGTTATATTCAGCGGTGTCTCCCCGGGTCGATGATGCTCGAGAAATATGGCCTTGGGGGCGGTGACCAAGTCCAAACCGTCTGGCAACCATGTTTGGATTATAAAATTCATAAGTTGAGCTTATCAACCGACCATGGTGAAATTCTGCTGGCGAGCACGGGGCTTGATGAAAGCATTGAAAATGTCCACTGGAATCATCATCTATGCAGCCCAACTCATAGATGAATCTGCAAGGGAGAGTTAAATTTTCATTCTCCCTGTAGGGAAACCGGATCATGTGGTTGAATCCCTTGTAGAAGATCTTGAAAAGATGACCCAGGTCTAAGTCAATAATGATTGAAGATGCAGCCTCTCCATATGTCGACAAGATTTGTATCTCGGGTCTTCACCTTCGATAATTGATTGAAGGAAAGTTCGATTGTGGAGATCTACAGAGACAATCGATGCATGTATAGTTGCAACCACATCTGGAGAAGCCACCATGGTCCATTGACACAGGAGATTTCGCCCGATTCCTCATCGGACATGTCCCCTGGTGCATCATGTGGTAGAAAGCTCCCGCAGATATTTGCCTAAAGGAATCGGCTTGCACCGTAGCCAATTCTTGACCATTACTATGTGATTCGAGTGGGCTCATTGGACTTGCCACGAAAAATGAATCTGCATAACCACATGTTCATGAATGCCCTATACTCTTTATCGGACACGGGGTAGGTTGAAGCATAAGCCTGGACATACTTGGCCCGGCCTCCTCCCCGATTTGATCGCCTTACGTGAGCCGGTGCTTTTGTATTTGAATGGGTATGTTGGCTTGGTAATGTTTAAACCAGTCATCATAAAAATGTCCGAGAGAGTGATCGACATTGGGCCATGACCGAAGATGAACGCATTGATGGCGTCGGACCCGAGAAGTGGGGAGCGGCTATCGGGAGGGAGTCGTTCCTAGGCATTTCGGCTAAAGAAAGCTCCGGACAATGCTGAATATCTTGGGATTCCCAAAAATCACCGCTCTCTGGACTGCATCCTACGGTACCAATCACGCCATCCTGTGATTGAAGGAAGGGGCCATGTTTTGAAAGTATTCGGCCATCTTTGTTTGGGGGAGAAATCCTAGACTTAAAGGGGATCCTCAGGGTTTCCTTTTCAATAAATTCCCTTGGATTGGGGTCTCCCCGCGGACCAAGAAAAAATGATCCAGGACACGCAAGATTGGAGATCAAGATCTCATTCTTCATTTCCTTTAAGAAGAAATTGAAGCAAATGGATCAAAAGGTGCATCGGAAATTGATTCGAAAGAATTGCCGAATGGGTAAAGCAAGTAGGGTTACCTCTAGAAACTCCTCTTGAGTTCCCGTCGCCATGATGGAGGCGGTTGAAGTCTTACGTCGCCATTGAAGTCAACGACGGCGCAGATCTCAAATGGCGGCCGCGGGTGTTGGCGGTGCTGACCTAGATGAAATGCGGCGGCTTGATCAATTTCGAAATAAAATCCTTTTATCTCGAAATTGAGGGGGCATGTGTTAACACGGAATTTGGTCGGGAATATGACGGGTGGACCCATGACGGAGAGAGAGGAATTCGGCAAGTGCATATGCGGTCGGCTAATTTCCATGTGTTCGGCAAATGGCCAAGCGGTCGGCAAATCGCTTTATTTGAAGGCGGAGAAAGGAAAAAGGAAGCGATCGAAAAGGGAAGGAGTCGTGATGATCAAGGACTCCGATTATGGATAGAGTTAGCGTGTCTTTGTCTTTCCAATTTTGGTTAGATAGTTCGTAAGTGCTTAGGACTCATGTTTTGTCCGGGGTATAAATATAAACCCTCGACCATTGTAATAGGGGTTCACAACCAAATCAATACAACCGGCTACGCGCCACCCTTCGAGTCCTTTAGTCGTGTCGTCGAGTTCTTCGAGAGGGCCAATCGATCCGTCGACCTCCGTAAGTCCCGGCAACCTTGTTATCATGTCTAGTATCGTGCGGCGGATTTAGATGTGATGCAAGTAGTCTCATCCGTTTTGCTTAGTATCGTGCGGCGGATTTAAGCTTAATGATGGGAAGTTTTTGCTTGTGCCTTGTATCGTGCGGCGGATTAAGACATGAGTAAAGATAGTTATCGGCTCTCTTAGATTTGGCAAGATCTAATAGATTCATTAAGTTATCACGTGTTGCATGCTTTATTTAATGATTAATTATTTGCAACACTCTTTTGCCCAATCTAGATTGATACTCTTTCGGCTTGTTGATCGTTCCTTTCATGCTTATTCAATACCGAGTAGATCAAGCTCATATAGCCGAATTAGATCGATCTAGATTGTTACATGTTGCGGGTTCATTCACGTTATATGTAGATAAGCCTTGACAGACCGGTACCGTGCGGCGAATGCGAGTCTTTGGGTTACTCTAGAGCTAGTCATCCGGTGGACTAGAGATCGGTTTAATCGATAGGCTCCTTTTACATGTTGCTTGTTTGTTCCTTCTTCATGGACCCCGATTCGGCAATCTTGCCGATACGGTTATGCTTATACATGTAGCAAGTATCTATAGATCTCGTTAGATAATTATATGCTTTTAGCTCTTTATTGCTAGATTGTATCATGCGGTGGATTGATCTAGTAGCAAGGAGTGGTGTAAATTCATAGTGAGTGGTATCATGCGGTGGATTAGCTTGCTTGGGTTTATGCTCGACGGGTTTATGAAGGCTAGACGTGCGTGGAGACTAGTTGGAGTAGCCTATGCATGTGTTGTTCAAGATTTATATTTATAAGTTACTTATTCTTAATTATTAGTGCTTGATGATGCTTTAAACCTGAGATGTAGTTTGATACACTTTAATGATCTGATCTTGTTCAAACATGTCTTCATTTACCGCATTCGGCAAATTCGTTCTGTTTACGTCAGTTATGTTACTTTAGCCGAATGAACTGCAATCTGTTGGCAGATAGCTTCTATAGCTATGTGTCGTCGTAAGTGGCTTCAGGGCCGTAAAGATGGAACTGTCTGGTCTCATCCAGCACGTTCCAGTTATGATCTTACCGTTTTATCCCTTGTCGATTTTCAGGTCAAATCGACTGGCACGCCACCGGATTCAGACGCCCGGGCACCCGATTGAAGCTAGCCTTTCCGGCTTGCTGTGTGTGAGACGCAGGGTGGTCACATTTTGCGTCAACAGGCCCTTCAGGCTCTCGGGTGATGAAAAACTCTACGGTGGAGAGGTGAGAGGCATCAAAATGGCTTAACCATGGCGTACGGGCATGCTTGACCGGTGCCGAGAGCCGTAGGATGCACAGGATCCGGCTGTGCGGCAGCACAGTCGTGTGTGCAATTATGGATGTTCTGGAGTCATGGAGCTATAGTTAAGGGCCGTTCGGGCTCTCGGGTGATGACAAATATTGTGGTGGTGAGGCCAGAGGCGTCAAAACACCTTAACCATGGCATACGGTCGTGCTTGACCTAGTGTCAAGAGCTATAGGACATGCAGGAACTGGCTGTGCGGTAGCATAGTCGTGTGTGCAAATATGGTAGTTCTAGAGCTGTGGAGCCATGGTTAAGGGCCATTCGGTTCTCGGGCATTAATAAACACTGTAGTGGAGAGGCCAAAGGTGTTAAAATGCCTTAACCATGGTGCAAGGGCGTGCTTGACTTGGTGCGAGGAGCCGTAGGATGCATAGGAACCGGCCGTGCGGCAGCAAAGTCATGTGTGCAAATATGGCGCTTCGGAGCCGTGGAGCCAAGGTTAAGGGCCATTCAGGCTCTCGAGCAACGACAAATGCTATGGTAGAGAGGCCCGGAGGTGTCAAAATGCCTTAACCATGGTGTACGGGCTTGCTTGACTCGTGCGGAGCCATAGGACGCGTTGGAACCGACCATGCGGCGGCATGGTCGTGTGTGCAAATGTGGCGGTTTCTTGCCGTGGAGCCATGGTTAAGGGCCCTTCAGGCTCTCGGGTGATGGAAAACTCTATGGTGGAGAGGTGAGAGGCATCAAAATGGCTTAACCATGGCGTACGAGTGTGCTTGAACCGGTGCCGAGAGCCGTAGGATGCACAGGATCCGGCCGTGCGCCAGCACAGTCGTGTGTGCAAATATGGCAGTTCTGGAGCCGTGGAGCCGAGGTTAAGTGCCGTTCAGGCTCTCGAGTGACGGCAAACGCTATGGTAGAGAGGCCAGAGGTGTCAAAATGCCTTAACCATGGCGTACAGGCATGCTTGACTCAGAGCCGGGAGCCATAAAATGCGTTGGAACCGACCGTGCGGCAAAGATGGTTGAGTGTGCAAATATGGCGGTTTGGAGCCGTGGAGGCATGGTTAAGGGCCCTTCGGCTCTCGGGTGATGGAAAATCTCTATGGTGGAGAGGTGAGAGGCATCAAAATGGCTTAACCATGGCGTACGGCGTGCTTGACCCGGTGCCGAGAGCCATAGGATGCACGGGATCCGACCGTGCGGCGCAAAGACGTGTGTGCAATTATGGATGTCAGTCGTGGAGGCATAGTTAAGGGCCGCGTTCGGGCTCTCGGGTGATGACAAACATTGTGGTGGTGAGGCCAGAGGCATCAAAACGACTTAACCATGGCATACGGTCATGCTTGACCTAGTGTCAAGAGCTGTAGGACACGCACGAACCGGCTGTGCGGTAGCATATTCGTGTGTGCAAATATGGCGGTTCTAGTGTCTTTGTGGAGCCATGGTTAAGGGCCATTCGGGTTCTCGGCGGCAACAAACGCTGTGGTGGAGAGGCTAGAGGTGTCAAAATGCCTTAACCATGGCATACGGGCATGCTTGACTCGGTGCGGGAGCCATAGGATGCGTTGGAACCGGCCGTGCGGCGGCATGGTCGTGTGTGCAAATATGGCGGTTCCTGAGCCGTGGAGCCAAGGTTAAGGGCCGTTCGGGCTCTTGAGCGATGGCAAACGCTATGGTAGTGAGGCCGAGGTGTCAAAATGCCTTAACCATGGCGTACGGGCATGCTTGACTCGATCCGAGAGCCATAGGATGCGTTGGAACCGACCATGCGGCAAAGCATGGTCGTGTGTGCAAATATGGCGGTTTTGCGGCCGTGGAGCCGTGGTTAAGGGCCCTTCGGGCTCTCGGGTGATGAAAAACTCTATGGTGGAGAGGTGAGAGGCATCAAAATGGCTTAACCATGGCGTACGGGCGTGCTTGACCCGGTGCCGAGAGCCGTAGGATGCACGGGATCCGGCCGTGCGGCGGGACGATCGTGTGTGCAATTATGGATGTTCGGAGTCGTGGAACTATTGTTAAGGGCCGTTCGGGCTCTCGGGTGATGACAAATATTGTGGTGGTGAGGCCGGAGGTGTCAAAACGCCTTAACCATGGCATACGGTCGTGCTTGACCTAGTGTCGAGCTATAGGACATGCGGGGAACTGGGCCGTGTGGTAGCATAGTGTGTGTGCAAATATGGCAGTTCTAGAGCTGTGGAGCCATGGTTAAGGGCCATTCGGGTTCTTAGGCGGTAATAAACGCTGTGGTGGAGAGGCCAAAGGTGTTAAAACGCCTTAACCATGGTGCATGCGCGTGCTTGACTTGGTGCGAGGAGCCGTAGGACGCATAGGAACCGGCCGTGCGACAGCAAAGTCGTGTGTGCAAATATGGCAGTTCTGGAGCCGTGGAGCCGAGGTTAAGGGCTGTTCAGGCTCTCGAGCGACGACAAACGCTATGGTAGAGAGGCCAGAGGTGTCAAAATGCCTTAACCATGGCATACGGGCTTGCTTGACTCGGTCGGGAGCCATAGGACGCGTTGGAACCGACCATGCGGCGGCATGGTCGTGTGTGCAAATGTGGCGCTTTTTGCCGTGGAGCCATGGTTAAGGGCCCTTCGGGCTCTCGGGTGATGGAAAACTCTATGGTGGAGAGGTGAGAGGCATCAAAATGGCTTAACCATGGCGTACGGGTGTGCTTGAACCGGTGCCGAGAGCCGTAGGATGCACGGATCCGGCCGTGCGCCAAAGCACGGTCGTGTGTGCAATTATGGATGTTACGGAGTCATGGAGCTATAGTTAAGGGCCGTTCGGGCTCTCGGGTGATGACAAACATTGTGGTGGTGGGGCTAGAGGTGTCAAAATGCCTTAACCATGGCATACGGTTGTGCTTGACCTAGTGTCGAGAGCTGTAGGACACGTAGGAACCGGCTGTGCGGTAGCATAGTCGTGTGTGCAAACATGGCAATTCTAGAGCGGTGGAGCCATGGTTAAGGGCCATTCAGGTTCTCAGGCGGCAACAAACGCTGTGGTGGAGAGGCTAGAGGTGTCAAAATGCCTTAACCATGGCGTACGGGCATGCTTGACTCAGTGCCAGGAGCCATAGGATGCGTTGGAACCGACCGTGCGGCGGCATGCTCGTGTGTGCAAATATGGCGGTTACGGAGCCGTGGAGCCAAGGTTAAGGGCCATTCGGGCTCTCGAGCGATGGCAAACGCTATGGTAGAGAGGCCGGAGGTGTCAAAATGCCTTAACCATGGCGTACGGGCATGCTTGACTCGGTGCGAGAGCCATAGGATGCGTTGGAACCGGCCGTGCGACGATGGTCGTGTGTGCAAATATGGCGGTTTGCGGCCGTGGAGCATGGTTAAGGGCCCTTCGGGCTCTCGGGTGATGAAAAACTCTATGGTGGAGAGGTGAGAGGCATCAAAATGGCTTAACCATGGCGTACGGGCGTGCTTGACCGGTGCTTGAGAGCCGTAGGATGCACGGGATCCGCCGCACGGTCATGTGTGCAATTATGGATGTTACGGGTCGTGGAGCTATAGTTAAGGGCCGTTCGGGCTCTCGGGTGATGACAAATATTGTGGTGGTGAGGCCGGAGGTGTCAAAATGCCTTAACCATGGCATACGGTCGTGCTTGACCTAGTGTCGAGAGCTATAGGACATGCGAACCGGCCGTGTGGGGTAGCATAGTCGTGTGTGCAAATATGGCGGTTCTAGAGCCGTGGAGCCATGGTTAAGGGCCATTCGGGTTCTCGGGCGGTAATAAACGCTGTGGTGGAGAGGCCAAAGGTGTTAAAACGCCTTAACCATGGTGCATGGGCGTGCTTGACTTGGTGCGAGGAGCCGTAGGATGCATAGGAACCGGCCGTGCGGCGGCAAAGGTCGTGTGTGCAAATATGGCGGTTACGGAGCCGTGGAGCCAAGGTTAAGGGCCGTTCAGGCTCTTGAGCGACGACAAACGCTATGGTAGAGAGGCTAGAGGTGTCAAAATGCC
The DNA here is from genome assembly GCA_018135685.1 of Themeda triandra. Taxonomy (NCBI): domain Eukaryota; kingdom Viridiplantae; phylum Streptophyta; class Magnoliopsida; order Poales; family Poaceae; genus Themeda; species Themeda triandra. The sequence continues at coordinate 47,207 of JAENPR010001853.1, read as the reverse complement.
TTAACCATGGTGTACGGGCTTGCTTGACTCAGTGCCAGGAGCCATAGGACGCGTTGGAACCGACCATGCGGCAGCATGGTCGTGTGTGCAAATGTGGCGCTTTTGCCGTGGAGCCATGGTTAAGGGCCCTTCGGGCTCTCGGGTGATGGAAAACTCTATGGTGGAGAGGTGAGAGGCATCAAAATGGCTTAACCATGGCGTACGGTTGTGCTTGAACCTGCGAGCCGTAGGATGCACGGGATCCGGCCGTGCGCCGGCACGAGTCGTGTGTGCAATTATGGATGTTCGGAGTCGTGGAGCTATAGTTAAGGGCCATTCGGGCTCTCGGGTGATGACAAACATTGTGGTGGTGGGGCCGGAGGTGTCAAAACGCCTTAACCATGGCATACGGTCGTGCTTGACCTGCGTCGAGAGCGTAGGACACGTAGGAACCGGCGTGTGGTAGCATAGTCGTGTGTGCAAATATGGCGGTTCTAGAGCGGTGGAGCCATGGTTAAGGGCCATTCGGGTTCTTGGCGGCAACAAATGCTTTGTGGTCTAGAGGCCAAACGGTGTCAAAACGCCTTAACCATAGTGCATGGGCATGCTTGACTTGGTGCGAGGAGCCGTAGGATGCGCGGGAACCGGCCGTGCGGCAAAAAGTCGTGTGTGCAAACATGGCGGTTACGGAGCCGTGAGCCGAGGTTAAGTGCCGTTCGGGCTCTCGAGTGATGACAAATGCTATGGTAGAGAGGCCGGAGGTGTCAAAATGCCTTAACCATGGCGTACGGGCATGCTTGACTCGGAGCCGGGAGCCATAAAATGCGTTGGAACCGACCGTGCGGCAGGCATGGTCGAGTGTGCAAATATGGCGGTTTTTGGTCTTGTGGAGGCATGGTTAAGGGCCCTTCGGGCTCTCGAGGTGATGGAAAACTCTATGGTGGAGAGGTGAGAGGCATCAAAATGGCTTAACCATGGCGTACGGGCGTGCTTGAACCGGTGTCGAGAGCCGTAGGATGCATAGGATCCGGCCGTGCGGCAGCACAGTCGTGTGTGCAATTATGGATGTTATGGAGTCGTGGAGCTATAGTTAAGGGCCGTTCGGGCTCTCTAGTGATGACAAACATTGTGGTGGTGAGGCCGGAGGCATCAAAATGCCTTAACCATGGCATACGGTCATGCTTGACCTAGTGTCGAAGAGCTGTAGGACACGCACGAACCGGGCTGTGCGGTAGCATATTCATGTGTGCAAATATGGCGGTTCTAGAGCTGGTGGAGCCATGGTTAAGGGCCATTCGGGTTCTCGGCAGCAACAAACGCTGTGGTGGAGAGGCTAGAGGTGTCAAAATGCCTTAACCATGGCGTGCGGGCATGCTTGACTCGGTGCCGGGAGCCATAGGATGCGTTGGAACCGCCCGGCCGATGCGGCGGCATGCTCGTGTGTGCAAATATGGCGGTTACGGAGCCGTGGAGCCAAGGTTAAGGGCCATTCGGGCTCTCGAGCGATGGCAAACGCTATGGTAGAGAGGCCGGAGGTGTCAAAATGCCTTAACCATGGCGTACGGGCATGCTTAACTCGGCCGAGAGCCATAGGATGCGTTGGAACCGACCGTGCGACGGCATGGTCGTGTGTGCAAATATGGCAGTTTTGCGGCCGTGGAGCTGTGGTTAAGGGCCCTTCGGGCTCTCGGGTGATGAAAAACTCTATGGTGGAGAGGTGAGAGGCATCAAAATGGCTTAACCATGGCGTACGGGCGTGCTTGACCGGTGCCGAGAGCCGTAGGATGCACGGATCCGCCGCACGGTCATGTGTGCAATTATGGATGTTCTGGAGTCGTGGAGCTATAGTTAAGGGCCGTTCGGGCTCTCGGGTGATGACAAATATTGTGGTGGTGAGGCCAGAGGTGTCAAAATGCCTTAACCATGGCATACGGTCGTGCTTGACCTAGTGTCGAGAGCCATGGTTAAGGGCCATTCGGGTTCTCGGGCGGTAATAAACGCTGTGGTGGAGAGGCCAAAGGTGTTAAAACGCCTTAACCATGGTGCATGGGCGTGCTTGACTTGGTGCGAGGAGCCGTAGGATGCATAGGAACCGGCCGTGCGGCAGCAAAGTCGTGTGTGCAAATATGGCAGTTCTGGAGCCGTGGAGCCAAGGTTAAGGGCCGTTCAGGCTCTTGGGCGACGACAAACGCTATGGTAGAGAGGCTAGAGGTGTCAAAATGCCTTAACCATGGTGTACGGGCTTGCTTGACTCAGTGCCAGGAGCCATAGGACGCGTTGGAACCGACCATGCGGCAGCATGGTCGTGTGTGCAAATGTGGCAGTTTTACTGCCGTGGAGCCATGGTTAAGGGCCCTTCAGGCTCTCAGGTGATGGAAAACTCTATGGTGGAGAGGTGAGAGGCATCAAAATGGCTTAACCATGGCGTACGGGTGTGCTTGAACCGGTGCCGAGAGCCGTAGGATGCACGGGGATCCGGCCGTGCGCCGGCACGTCGTGTGTGCAATTATGGATGTTCGAGTCGTGGAGCTATAGTTAAGGGCCATTCGGGCTCTCGGGTGATGACAAACATTGTGGTGGTGGGGCCGGAGGTGTCAAAACGCCTTAACCATGGCATACGGTCGTGCTTGACCTACTGTCGAGAGTCAGAGGACACGTAGGAACCGGGCCGTGTGGTAGCATAGTCGTGTGTGCAAATATGGCGGTTCTAGAGCGGTGGAGCCATGGTTAAGGGCCATTCGGGTTCTTGGCGGCAACAAATGCTGTGGTCTAGAGGCCAGGTGTCAAAACGCCTTAACCATAGTGCATGGGCATGCTTGACTTGGTGCGAGGAGCCGTAGGATGCGCAGGAACCGGCCGTGCGGGCGGCAAAGTCGTGTGTGCAAACATGGCGGTTACGGAGCCGTGGAGCCGAGGTTAAGTGCCGTTCGGGCTCTCGAGTGATGACAAATGCTATGGTAGAGAGGCCGAGGTGTCAAAATGCCTTAACCATGGCGTACGGGCATGCTTGACTCGGAGCGGGAGCCATAAAATGCGTTGGAACCGGCCATGCGGCGGCATGGTCGAGTGTGCAAATATGGCAGTTTTGGTCTTGTGGAGGCATGGTTAAGGGCCCTTCAGGCTCTCGGGTGATGGAAAACTCTATGGTGGAGAGGTGAGAGGCATCAAAATGGCTTAACCATGGCGTACGGGCGTGCTTGAACCGGTGCCGAGAGCCATAGGATGCATAGGATCCGGCCGTGCGGCAGACAGTCGTGTGTGCAATTATGGATGTTCTGAGTCGTGGAGCTATAGTTAAGGGCCGTTCGGGCTCTCGGTGATGACAAACATTGTGGTGGTGAGGCCGGAGGCATCAAAATGCCTTAACCATGGCATACGGTCATGCTTGACCTAGTGTCAAGAGCTGTAGGACACGCACGAACCGGGCACGTGCGGTAGCATATTCATGTGTGCAAATATGGTAGTTACGAGAGCCGTGGAGCCATGGTTAAGGGCCATTCAGTTCTCGGCGGCAACAAACGCTGTGGTGGAGAGGCTAGAGGTGTCAAAATGCCTTAACCATGGCGTACGAGCATGCTTGACTCGGTGCGAGGAGCCATAGGATGCGTTGGAACCGACCGTGCGGCGGCATGGTCGTGTGTGCAAATATGGTAGTTCGGAGCCGTAGAGCCAAGGTTAAGGGCCGTTCAGGCTCTCGAGCAATGGCAAACGCTATGGTAGAGAGGCTAGAGGTGTCAAAATGCCTTAACCATGCATACGGGCATGCTTGACTCGTGCCGAGAGCCATAGGATGCGTTGGAACCGGCCGTGCGGCGGCATGGTCGTGTGTGCAAATATGGCGCTTTGCGGCCCGTGGAGCTGGTTAAGGGCCCTTCAGGCTCTCGGGTGATGTAAAACTCTATGGTGGAGAGGTGAGAGGCATCAAAATGGCTTAACCATGGCGTACGGCATGCTTGACCCGGTGCCGAGAGCCGTAGGATGCACGGATCCGGGCCGCGGCAAAGACGGTCGTGTGTGCAATTATGGATGTTCGGAGTCATGGAGCTATAGTTAAGGGCCGTTCGGGCTCTTGGGTGATGACAAATATTGTGGTGGTGAGGCCGAGGCGTCAAAACGCCTTAACCATGGCATACGGTCGTGCTTGACCTAGTGTCGAGAGCTATAGGACATGCAGGAACCGGGCCGTGCGGTAGCATAGTCGTGTGTGCAAATATGGTAGTTCTAGAGCCGTGGAGCCATGGTTAAGGGCCATTCGGTTCTCGGCATTAATAAACACCGTAGTGGAGAGGCCAAAGGTGTTAAACGCCTTAACCATGGTGCATGGGCGTGCTTGACTTGGTGCGAGGAGCCGTAGGATGCATAGGAACCGGCCGTGCGGCGGCAAAGAAAGTCGTGTGTGCAAATATGGCGCTCGAGCCGTGGAGCCAAGGTTAAGGGCCATTCAGGCTCTCGAGCAACGACAAACGCTATGGTAGAGAGGCCAGAGGTGTCAAAATGCCTTAACCATGGTGTACGGGCTTGCTTGACTTAGTGTCGGGAGCCATAGGACGCGTTGGAACCGACCATGCGGCAGCATGGTCGTGTGTGCAAATGTGGCAGTTTTACTGCCGTGGAGCCATGGTTAAGGGCCCTTCAGGCTCTTGGGTGATGGAAAACTCTATGGTGGAGAGGTGAGAGGCATCAAAATGGCTTAACCATGGTGTACGGGTGTGCTTGAACCGGTGCCGAGAGCCGTAGGATGCACAGGATCCGGCCGTGCGCCGACAGTCGTGTGTGCAATTATGGATGTTACGGAGTCGTGGAGCTATAGTTAAGGGCCGTTCGGGCTCTCGGGTGATGACAAACATTGTGGTGGTAGGGCCGTAGGTGTCAAAACGCCTTAACCATGGCATACGGTCATGCTTGACCTAGTGTCGAGAGCCGTAGGACACGTAGGAACCGGGCCGTGCGGTAGCATAGTCGTGTGTGCAAATATGGCGTTCTAGAGCGGTGGAGCCATGGTTAAGGGCCATTCGGGTTCTTGGGTGGCAAAAATGTTGTGGTCAAGAGGCCGGCGGTGTCAAAATGCCTTAACCATAGTGCATGGGCGTGCTTGACTTGGTGCGAGGAGCCGTAGGATGCGCAGGAACCGGCCGTGCGGCGCAGAAAGTCGTGTGTGCAAATATGGCGCTTCTGGGAGCCATGGAGCCGAGCTTAAGTGCCATTCGGCTCTCGAGTGACGGCAAACGCTATGGTAGAGAGGCCGAGGGTGTCAAAATGCCTTAACCATGGCGTACAGCATGCTTGACTCGTAGAGCGGGGAGCCATAAAATGCGTTGGAACCGACCGTGCGGCAAAGATGGTCGAGTGTGCAAATATGGCAGCTTTTGGAGCCGTGGAGGCATGGTTAAGGGCCCTTCGTGCTCTCAGTGATGGAAAACTCTATGGTGGAGAGGTGAGAGGCATCAAAATGGCTTAGCCATGGCGTACAGCGTGCTTGACCCGGTGCCGAGAGCCATAGGATGCACAGATCCGACCGTGCGGGGCGACACAAGTGTTGACGGTCGTTAAGTGCCAATTTTTACCGTCAACTAGACATGAAAAAGGACCTAAATATAATTACTATCTAGATATAGGGCTTACACTAATGGAATTCCACGAGTTTTGGTGAATGTCTGTTTCTGCAGGGTGTCAGCTGAAAATACCCAAGGAAGGCCCACATGTCAGGTTTACATAGAGATAATCGGGAACCGGTGAAAATTCTGTAATCTGGAAGGTTCGAGAAGGCTCTGGACCAAACGGGAGCCCGAACGGGCTAGGTGGGGAGTCGGCCGACTCCCCCCTTGGGTCGGCCAACTCACCAGTTCAGCCAATCAGAATCAGCCTCGCGGATCCCTGTTCCACCGCCTTTGAGGATGAATAATAATCGTCCGTTTAGGTCGGTTTGATCCGAGGGCTGCGGTGCATCCTAGGGGGCTATATAAGCAGGGCCCCTGGCCCCTGGAGGAGGCATCCCTTGAAACCCTAATTCATTATTTTCCAGAGAGAATCAGGTGAGAGAGGTCCCTTGAATGGATCTCCTCCCTAGAGCCTAGCATTCAAGATAGATAGAGAGAGTATAGGGTGGAGGTAGAGTTGGAGGAAGCCCCTAAGCATGTCGGTGTCTCCTCTCCGGTTGTACCTGCGGATCAAGTCTCCTAACCCGAGGCTTGGTTCTAGGATTATTCTGCAATTCAACTTCTGATACTAGTAAGTTCTTGTTATTATTGCTCTTTGGTTTACGAGTTTACTTTATTCACATCCGGTTGGGAATAGAGTAATCGTTCATAGCGTAAGCGTGGTGCTTGGGCTAGGTTCACTCGTAGATGCTCCCTATCCGGCCGAACCGTGGTAGTAGCGGGGGAGATGACAGTCCCTTTGTTACCTTTGTAATCCACTTCCCGTCGCAGGTAAGGTAGGTCCAAAAGTGCTAGGTTAAGCATCCTCTGTGGTGTCTTTTCTTAGGTGCTCCCATAGAGTAGTAGTTGCAAAGCTTGCAATAGGTTGGAAGAAGACTGTGGTAGTAGTCCTCTCTATATCGCTCATTACCTTGTTTGTAGCTCAGGGGTTAAGTATAGATTTGGGTTAGTCAGATGCACGTTTTCTCCTAGCGGATGTGAAGTGCTCACCGATATCCGTGCACTTGCGGATTATTTCTCTTTGATTCTTTCATGTGCGTATCTAGTATCAACAAGCATTTCGGCGCCGTTGTCTTGGGAGAAAGACTGGTCTGCTGAGATAACCTAAGTCGCTTAACCATATATTGTTCTTTTATCTTTTTTCTTGTTTTCTTTTACATTTTACTTTCTATTGTTATAGATAACCCAAATTCCACGCCTATCCACCAATATCTTGCACCCATGAGCACATGCTTAGAGCCTCTAGAACCCATGATTTTCACATCTAGCTATGAGCTACACCAATCTGTGGTTGCAATAGGTCAAAACCAACCCTTTTCAACAGCTAGAGTCCTATCTTCTAATCAAGAGGGTAATGAACCCAAAGTCCTATCCTCTGATCAAGTAGGTAATGAACTTCTTGCTACACTTAGGGAATCTTTTAATCTTCCTATAAATTTAGGTTTAGACCTAGCCTTACAAGACCATGTTCTTCTTCAACATCTATATATGGGTCTTGATAATATTGCCTTTGGAGGAGTTTTCCTTTCTTTACCCTTTAGTGAAGTGAGGTTTGTCCTTACTATTAATGGACATACTCCTTGCACTAGACTTCATGATAACATCCTAGAGGTAGAGAAAAAATCATCCCCCAAACAAGAAGAGGAAGTTTCCATAGCCACTTTGCAAACATTCCAATCCCATGATTTGGCTATCCATCCCAAACCAATAGTATTCCGAAGTCCCCTAAGGGAAGAAGTAATTCTACCCTTAGAAATTCTTTTTGATGGCGATTTTGGGAGGAGCATAAACTTCCCATTTCATAAGAGATCTTTTAGTGCATGCATTATAAATCTTCTCAGAAGAGATCTCTTAGAAAGCATCTCACACCCAATTCCTTTGAAGGACGTTTAGAAAGACTCAAGGATGGCATGCTAAGTGATGCCATAGAAGGAGAGCGAAGCCATCTAGGATTCACCTTTATCTTCTCCCCTTGTGTGCCCACATTAGATATAAAATACGAACCCATCTTTAAACCCATCCTTGACCCCTATGACTCGTTCTATGCTTTTTCTCCCAAACCTCCCGACGATCCTAGAAATCCGTGTACATATCCTATGCATAGGAATCATCGAGAACATATAGAGGATCTTTTAGAGCAACATCCATGGCTAGAGAGCATTAAAAACCTATGTGCTATTGCCATTGAATGGGTGGATAAGGCCTTAGATGAGATCATTTCGAGAGACGATCCAAGGGGAATTTTGGACATTTATGATGAATCACCCTTGAAAGTGGAAAATGATGGAGACTTCAATGAGCAATGTAGTTACTTCTTTGACACTCCATCAAGACCTTGCTCATACAAGAAATCTCCTGATTCACTCAGTCTCTCTAACATTGCCCCACATGAGATCTTCCACCCTCTCAAGCTCCCTATTCCTAAAGATTTTGAAAGGGTAATTGTAGACACATATGTGTTCCATAAACATTGCAGATCTCGTTGTGTTGAATCCTGAGATTAGTGCACATAGATTGGTGTTGGAGGGGAAACCACTTCACCAATTCCATCTTGAAGGTTTCCCAAGGACAAGCTTAGTGTCCTAAAACAAGCACTATTCGATCATGGCATAACTGTTCACCTTTCTATTGTGTTGTCCTTGTTAAATGAGCATAGAGTTATAATTGTGAAAATATTCCTTCGGGTATTCGTGTCACTAACCTTTCCAGATTCAAAGCAAAAAGATTCAAAGGAACAACAAATGCAAGGTATGTCCAACCAATCATTATGCAACATTGAATTACATTCATCCAATCTTGATTTATGAAAGTTAAGCTTGGGGGATATACTTCATTCCTTGCCATGTTGCTACATTATTTTGGTTGTCCCTACCTTTAAGGCATGCTCAATTTGCTAAACAACAATCATGCTCTGCCATCACCGTTTGAGTAAATCTCTATAGTGCTTTCATGTTACCTTTATCTACCATAGTAAGTGTTGGTTTAGAAGTACTCGACATGCTTCTATTGGCTTTTAAATTAAGCGTGGTGCTTAGGTTAAATAGCCTTCCTTAATCTGATTAGGCATGGAGTCTAGTTTGGTTATTGAACTAAAATTATGCTGTAGTAGATATTGGTATATTTTGTTGGACTAACCCCTCGCAGAAAAACTTCCAAATCCAAATTGGGAGAGTCCTGAGATGAACTCACATCAAAGATGAAGCAAGGCATATGATGAACTACAACAACTTCACACAGAAGACATAGCTCATTCATCATCCAAGAAAGAGTTCAAGGAATTTATAGCATGCCTATTCATGGTGAACCTACCAAATCACCACTTCAGTGATGGAACAAAGGAGACAAGAGTGCTACAAGAAGGATCTACATCAATAGCACTCACCCAAAGGAAGTGGATGAACAAGGCGACAAGCTATGAGAAACCTTGAAGACATCATAGCATTGAGCCCAAAACTCGAGCTAGACACCAATGAGAAGCATGGCGCAACTCACCTTATTTTGGCCAGTCAAAGACCTCTCGTTGTTCTCGAAGACACCATCTTGCACATCGGCGGAAAGGACAAGCATGCCATGAAAAGCATGCATCCTTGTGTCAACCAATCACCATCAAGGGTTGACTACCGACCAAGCCCAAGAAGACCATGAACAACTACATTTGCAAGATGATGTCCCTATGCCATTTGGAGATGAAGCCTCGCATACAAATATTAATGAAGTCCCTTCCTTGATCATCAAGGCGGATGGCGTATCATTAACTCTTCGCCATGCTGCTAGAAGACAAAGATCATCAAGGAAGAACTCAAGCCTACATCTCCAATAAACATCAATTCGTCAACCAAGGCTCAACAAGATTCAAGAATGATTGATGAAGGAACATCATGCAACTGTCTGCATCCTCATATCTTGGATTGGACAGTCCAAAGGTTTGCTCATAGGACTTAGAATCAAGAGCCCTCTCCGACAGACTTAAGAATAGAGGACAGACAATGTCTAAAGAACATGGAGTTACAACACACTTCGAGGGATGATTCAACACACACACTTGGCTTCCAATGATGAGCAACAACAAGCTTGGGGAGGAAGGCCGCCGACACCTCTAATGATCCAAAGAACGCCCTTCCTCTTCTCAAACCCTCGTCACTCGGCACACTGTTTGCAATCCCTCCACTCGCAATTACTTCCTCTCTATAAGTTTGATTGTTTTCTATAGATGTCATACACACAAATCAAACTTAAGACAAAGTAAAATCAATCTTTAAAGAAGAAGTAATGTTGAGTAAATGTTCTATGCTAATTAAAATTTTCAACCCAATCTTTTCGTAGCATAGAATATGACCTTTAGCTTAATGACATCTCTACCCTTGTTATTATTTGTATATTCCTTCGGGTATGTGTTGTCCACTAATCCTCTACGAGAGAAGAAACAATAAGTAGAGCACAAGGTCAAGGGAGAGGCCCACTAGAAGCATCTACTCTTCATCCCGGGGTGCTCCAGTGATAAAGTTCTCGAACCCGCAACATGCACACTAAACAAGATGCTTGCTAGCATCACAATTAAAGGTTCACTTCAAACCGTTGGAGAAGGAGAGAACATGGATGACCCCTTCCTCAAGAGATATCAGCTCAAGAGGTACAGCTTCTCAAGGTCTCTACCTTTGAGATCAAATAAAGCACCGAAGGATTGAACACGACAAGAAGTCCTATTCGAGGACTTAAAACACCGAACCCTTGCCAAGGAAGTAACTTGGTAGTTATCCATATTTCCCATTGCATAAGTTTTTCCTTTAGCATATTTACTTTTTGCATAATCAATTCTTGTTGCATTTTTGCTTTGCTATATCTGCATTAGAAAAGAAAATAGTTTTATCTTGTATTCCATCTAGAAAATGCTAAGCCCCATGTGAATAATTTTGTGGTGCGACAGCCCATAAAGATATCCCCTGTGGTGGCATAAAAATAAGTTTTCATGTTAGTTGCATTTTTTGGCCTGCATATCATAAAATATAAAAAAAAATTTTGCAAAAATATTGAGATCCTGCTAAAAAGATTTATGAGTTAAGGAAGTTCTAGACATCCAAGGCTTAGAGGTTTATCACTAACACTTAAATCAGTTCCACAAGCTTTGTTGTCTATTTGAGCCCGACAGTAACTTAAAGGATCAAGAAGAGCTAACAGTGTAAGGACGTCCCGTCCCTTGTCGGAGTGCTGTCTTCAACAATGCCGCAAAGGGTGTCTCTATAGCCATTATCCCCGACACTCCAGAGGAGCAAGACGCTTCACCGCGCCGCAACACCAACGAGACTACGTGAACATCCAGCTTGGGGAGAGCACCCCTTGTATCCAGCTAAGTATCACTAGCTTATCTATCTATCTATTTGTTAAGTTTGTAAAAATAAAATAGAGGAGAGTATGTGAAAAATCTGCCGCTAAAATGAACCCTACGAATAAGCTCTTATATGGAAATGATGAATAGTTGTTTCCGCACGTAATTCCTTTCAAGTACCTAGTTTTCAACCTTGCACTCTCCCGAGTTTTGGATACAACCGTTTAGATTTGAGATTTACTCAACCCGAAACTTGTGGGTAGCGAATGCTTGATCTAAGTCTAGGTAGTTGAAGGATATGATATGGGAAAGTTTTGAGTCATTGTCCATCTTGTTCCTAGAGATGCTAGAGTTCGGAGAGTTTATCTTTTAAAATCTTAAAATTTCTCGCATGATGAGTTCCCGTATGACGAGAGTTAAAAATTCCTACCACAGCCATACATTCATGCTTGCTAGATTAGGAAAACCCATCTATTTATATAGATCATATTGTAGGCTTGAGTGTAGTCTTTATAGGCATCGAGTGTGGTTATGTCATGGACCCATAAGGAACCAGTCATGCAGTTAAAGTCAATACTATGTGCTCTCCATCCATTGATCTATGCTACTTCGTCCTCAGAAGCATGCACCCATTTTATAAATACTACATTCATTCTCAGGCTACTTCTGTCCCAAGAAGTACCACCCACATATAGATCCACATCCACCACATATTATGCTATCTCTACCCCGAGATACGCACCTATGCTGCTCCTACCTTGGGAGTACGCATTCCCCCACATATTGTGCCGTTCTACCCCGGAGATACGCGCTTATGCCGCTCCTACCCCGGAGTACGCATGCATCCATCCATCCATCCATCCACAAAATACATACGCCACTCATTTCACTTCATCCGAAAAGGTTCTACTCCTATCCCGGGAGTGAACATCTAGAAATAATCATCGCCGTTCCATTTGCCTACATAAAAGCTCCAAATATTATCATTTCAAGTTATACACTCCCCGTTGCTAAAGTTTCGTTTTCGTAGGATTGGTTGCTCTAAAAAAAGAGAGAGAGAAAAAAGAAAAAAAAAGAAAAAAAGAAGAAAGGAAAAAAGAGAAAGAAAGAAAGAAAGAAAGAGTAGCCAAGTCCTTCCTTTCAAGAAGTTTCAAGGTTTCCGAATAAAGGGAGTCATGTTATCCCCAAAGGAGCAAGTGTAGAAGTAGATGTTCACCAAGTGATCACCCCTCATAATCATTTCCTTATCATTATCATCTTATTATTCATCCCATTTCCTCATTCACATGCACATATGACTTTATTATTATTTTAGTTCCTATTGGATCCATGGTTTAACCGTGCAATATATGCAAGTGAGTTTGAGTGTCTCCCCACTTATAAGCTCCACATAAGCCTATTAGAAGTAGGGTGAGAGAGAGAAAGGCACTTTCCACTATGCCTTAGTTCCACAAATACCACATATTCTCGAGAGAAGAGAGAAGGCATACGCAACACACATGCCTTGGAGAGGATCCGAAATACCACAAATGAGAGACTTGAAAGAGTCATACAAGGAAACTCGAGTTTTATTTGAAAATCTTGCAAAAACTCCGGAATAATAGTTGATCAAAGAGCGAGAAACATAGCGCTTGACTTGACCGGTTCGTCTTTCAACCGCTCAAGACCCAAGTGACGGCTACAAGCCCCATGGTGAAAGGTAATATGAGTAAGTTTTGAGTCGAATAGTTCACTCTAATCCGGAGGAGAGTTCTTGTTTGAATGCATGTGTACTTTTGAGGCGTGAAAGCATTGTAGCAACTCCCGATCCATCATCAGTTTATCTTTGCTCAGAGACGAGCAAAAGGTAAGCTTGGGGGAGTTGTTGACGGTCGTTAAGTGCCAATTTTTATCGTCAACTAGACATGAAAAAGGACCCAAATATAATTACTATCTAGATATAGGGCTTACACTAATGGAATTCCATGAGTTTTGGTGAATGTCCTGCTTTCAGGTGTCACCGAAAATACCCAAGGAAGGCCCACATGTCGTTTACATAGAGATAATCGGGAACCGGTGAAAATTCTCGTAACTGAAGGTTCGAGAAGGCTCGGGACCAAACGGGAGCCCGAACGGGCTAGGTGGGGAGTCGGCCGACTCCCTTGGGTCGGCCGACTCACCCGGCCACCAATCGACCGCCTCGTGGATCCCCGTTCCACCGCCTTTGAGGATGAATAATAATCGTCCGTTTAGGTCGGTTTGATCCGAGGGCCGCGGTGCATCCTAGGGGCTATATAAGCAGGGCCCCTGGCCCCTGGAGGAGGCATCCCTTGAAACCCTAATTCATTATTTTCCAGAGAGAATCGTGAGAGAGGTCCCTTGAATGGATCTCCTCCCTAGAGCCTAGCATTCAAGATAGATAGAGAGAGTATAGGGTGGAGGTAGAGTTGGAGGAAGCCCGGCATGTCGGTGTCTCCTCTCCGGTTGTACCTCGGGGATCAAGTCTCCTAACCCGAGGCTTGGTTCTAAGATTATTCTTCAATTCAACTTCGATACTAGTAAGTTCTTGTTATTATTGCTCTTTGGTTTACGAGTTTACTTTATTCGCATCCGGTTGGGAATAGAGTAATCGTTCATAGCGTAAGCGTGGTGCTTGGGCTAGGTTCACTCGTAGATGCTCCCTATCCGGCGGAACCGTGGTAGTAGCGGGGAGATGACAAATCCTTTGTTACCTTTGTAATCCACTTCCCGTCGCAGGTAAGGTAGGTCCAAAAGTGCTAGGTTAAGCATCCTCTGTGGTGTCTTTTCTTAGGTGCTCCCATAGAGTAGTAGTTGCAAAGCTTGCCATAGGTTGGAAGAAGACTGTGGTAGTAGTCCTCTCTATATCGCTCATTACCTTGTCTGTAGCACAGGGGTTAAGTATAGATTTGGGTTAGTCAGATGCACATTTTCTCCTAGCGGATAAATAAATAATGATACTCTGGAATATCTCCCGGGTGAAGTGCTCACCGATATCCGTGCGCTTGCGGATTATTTCTCTTTGATTCTTTCGTGTGCGTATCTAGTATCAACACACAACGTGTGTGCAATTATGGATGTTCTGAGTCGTGGAGCAGTAGTTAAGGGCCGTTTAGGCTCTCGGGTGATGACAAACATTGTGGTGGTGCGGCCGAGGCATCAAAATGCCTTAACCATGGCATACGGTCATGCTTGACCTAGTGTCAAGAGCAGTAGGACACGCACGAACCGGCCAGCGGTAGCATATTCGTGTGTGCAAATATGGCGCTTCTAGAGCCGTGGAGCCATGGTAAAGGGCCATTCAAGTTCTCAGCGGCAACAAACGCTGTGGTGGAGAGGCTAGAGGTGTCAAAATGCCTTAACCATGGCGTACGGCATGCTTGACTCAAAGGCCGGAGCCATAGGATGCGTTGAACCGACCGTGCGGCAAAGATAGTCGTGTGTGCAAATATGGCGCTTCGAGCCGTGGAGCCAAGGTTAAGGGCTATTCGTGCTCGAGCGATGGCAAACGCTATGGTAGAGAGGCCGAGGTGTCAAAATGCCTTAACCATGGCGTACGGGCATGCTTGACTCAAGGCCGAGAGCCATAGGATGCGTTGGAACCGACCGTGCGGCAAAGATGGTCGTGTGTGCAAATATGGGAGTTTTGGTACCGTGGAGCCGTGGTTAAGGGCCCTTCAGTGTCTCGGTGATGAAAACTCTATGGTGGAGAGGTGAGAGGCATCAAAATGGCTTAACCATGGCGTACGGCGTGCTTGGCCCGGTGCCGAGAGCCGTAGGATGCACAGGATCCGGGCCGCGGCAAAAGCACGGCCGTGTGTGCAATTATGGATGTTTGGAGTCGTGGAGCTATAGTTAAGGGCCGTTCGGGCTCTCGGGTGATGACAAATATTGTGGTGGTGAGGCCGAGGCGTCAAAATGCCTTAACCATGGCATACGGTCGTGCTTGACCTAGTGTCGAGAGCTATAGGACATGCAGGAACCGGGCCGTGCGGTAGCATAGTCGTGTGTGCAAATATGGCGCTTCTAGAGCCGGAGCCATGGTTAAGGGCCATTCGGTTCTCGGGCTGTAATAAACACTGTGGTGGAGAGGCCAAAGGTGTTAAAATGCCTTAACCATGGTGCATGGGCGTGCTTGACTTGGTGCGAGGAGCCGAGGACGATAGGAACCGCGTGCGGCAAAGAAAGTCGTGTGTGCAAATATGGCGTTCGGAGCCGTGGAGCCGAGGTTAAGGGCCGTTCGTGCTCTCGAGCGATGACAAATGCTATGGTAGAGAGGCCAGAGGTGTCAAAATGCCTTAACCATGGCGTACGGGCTTGCTTGACTCGGCCGGGAGCCATAGGACGCGTTGGAACCGACCATGCGGCGCATGGTCGTGTGTGCAAATGTGGTAGTTTTACCGACGTGGAGCCATGGTTAAGGGCCCTTCGTGCTCTCGGGTGATGGAAAACTCTATGGTGGAGAGGTGAGAGGCATCAAAATGGCTTAACCATGGCGTACGGGTGTGCTTGAACCGGTGCCGAGAGCCGTAGGATGCACAGATCCGGCCGTGCGCCAAGACAAGCCGTGTGTGCAATTATGGATGTTCTGAGTCGTGAGCTATAGTTAAGGGCCGTTCGGCTCTCGGGTGATGACAAACATTGTGGTGGTGGGGCCAGAGGTGTCAAAATGCCTTAACCATGGCATACGGTCGTGCTTGACCTAGTGTCGAGAGCCGTAGGACACGTATGAACCGGTGTGCGGTAGCATAGTCATGTGTGCAAATATGGCGCTTCTAGAGCCGTGGAGCCATGGTTAAGGGCCATTCGGTTCTCAGCGGCAACAAACGCCGTGGGTGGAGAGGCTAGAGGTGTCAAAATGCCTTAACCAAGGCGTACGGGCATGCTTGACTCGGTGCCGGAGCCATAGGATGCATTGAACCGACCGTGCGGCAGCGATGGTCGTGTGTGCAAATATGGCGCTTCGGAGCCGTGGAGCCAAGGTTAAGGGCCGCTCGTGCTCTCGAGCGATGGCAAACGCTATGGTAGAGAGGCCGAGGTGTCAAAATGCCTTAACCATGGCATACGGCATGCTTGACTCAAAGCCGAGAGCCATAGGATGCGTTGGAACCGACCGTGCGGGCAAAGATGGTCGTGTGTGCAAATATGGCGCTTTTGCGAGCGTGGAGCTGTGGTTAAGGGCCCTTCGTGCTCTCGGGTGATGAAAAACTCTATGGTGGAGAGGTGAGAGGCATCAAAATGGCTTAACCATGGCGTACGGGCGTGCTTGACCCGGTCGAGAGCCGTAGGATGCACAGGATCCGACCGTGCGGCAAAGACAAGTGTGTGCAATTATGGATGTTCGAGTCGTGGAGCTATAGTTAAGGGCCGTTCGGGCTCTCTGGTGATGACAAATATTGTGGTGGTGAGGCCGAGGCGTCAAAATGCCTTAACCATGGCATACGGTCGTGCTTGACCTAGTGTCAAGAGCTATAGGACATGCAGAACCGGGCCGTGCGGTAGCATAGTCGTGTGTGCAAATATGGCGCTTCTAGAGCCGTGGAGCCATGGTTAAGGGCCATTCGGGTTCTCGGGGTAATAAACGCTGTGGTGGAGAGGCCAAAGGTGTAAATGCCTTAACCATGGTGCATGGGCGTGCTTGACTTGGTGCGAGGAGCCGTAGGACGCATAGGAACCGGCCGTGCGGTAGCAAAGTCGTGTGTGCAAATATGGCGCTTCCGAGCCGTGGAGCCGAGGTTAAGGGCCGTTCGTGCTCTCGAGCGACGACAAACGCTATGGTAGAGAGGCCGAGGTGTCAAAATGCCTTAACCATGGCGTACGGGCTTGCTTGACTCGCCGGGAGCCATAGGACGCGTTGAACCGACCATGCGGCAAAGATGGTCGTGTGTGCAAATGTGGCAGTTTTACCGCGTGGAGCCATGGTTAAGGGCCCTTCGTGCTCTCGGGTGATGGAAAACTCTATGGTGGAGAGGTGAGAGGCATCAAAATGGCTTAACCATGGCGTACGGGTGTGCTTGAACCGGTGCCGAGAGCCGTAGGATGCACAGATCCGGCCGTGCGCCAAGACAACGTGTGTGCAATTATGGATGTTCTGGAGTCATAGAGCTATAGTTAAGGGCCGTTCGGGCTCTCGGGTGATGACAAACATTGTGGTGGTGGGGCCAGAGGTGTCAAAACACCTTAACCATGGCATACGGTCGTGCTTGACCTAGTGTCGAGAGCTGTAGGACACGTAGGAACCGGGCCGTGCGGTAGCATAGTCGTGTGTGCAAATATGGCGCTTCTAGAGCGGAGCCATGGTTAAGGGCCATTCGGGTTCTTGGGCGGCAACAAATGCTGTGGTGGAGAGGCTAGGAGGTGTCAAAACGCCTTAACCATAGTGCATGGGCGTGCTTGACTTGGTGCGAGGAGCCGTAGGATGCGCAGGAACCGCCGTGCGGCGCAAAGAAAGTCGTGTGTGCAAATATGGCACTTCGGAGCCGTGGAGCCGAGGTTAAGTGCCGTTCGTGCTCTCGAGTGACGGCAAACGCTATGGTAGAGAGGCCGAGGTGTCAAAATGCCTTAACCATGGCGTACGTGCATGCTTGACTCGGAGCCGGGAGCCATAAAATGCGTTGGAACCGACCGTGCGGCAAAGATGGTTGAGTGTACAAATATGGCAGCTTTTGGAGCCGTGAGGCATGGTTAAGGGCCCTTCGTGCTCTCGTGATGGAAAACTCTATGGTGGAGAGGTGAGAAGCATCAAAATGGCTTAACCATGGCGTACGGGTGTGCTTGACCCGGTGCCAAGAGCCATAGGATGCACAGATCCGACCTTGCGCAAAGACGTGTGTGCAATTATGGATGTTCGAGTCATGGAGCTATAGTTAAGGGCCGTTCGGGCTCTTGGGTGATGACAAACATTGTGGTGGTGAGGCCAGAGGCATCAAAATGCCTTAACCATGGCATACGGTCATGCTTGACCTAGTGTCAAGAGCTATAGGACACGCACGAACCGGCTGTGCGGTAGCATATTCGTGTGTGCAAATATGGCGCTTCTAGAGCCAGTGGAGCCATGGTTAAGGGCCATTCAGGTTCTCGGTGGCAACAAACACCGTGGTGGTGAGGCTAGAGGTGTCAAAATGCCTTAACCATGGTGTACGGGCATGCTTGACTTGGTGCGAGGAGCCATAGTATGCGTTGGAACCGACCCGTGCGGCAAAGATGGTCGTGTGTGCAAATATGGCGCTTCGGGAGCCGTGGAGCCAAGGTTAAGGGCCGTTCGTGCTCTCGAGCGATGGCAAACGCTATGGTAGAGAGGCCAGAGGTGTCAAAATGCCTTAACCATGGCATACGGGCATGCTTGACTCGCCGAGAGCCATAGGATGCGTTGGAACCGACCGTGCGGCAAAGATGGTCGTGTGTGCAAATATGGCGCTTTTGCAGCCATGGAGCTATGGTTAAGGGCCCTTCGTGCTCTCGAGTGATGAAAACTCTATGGTGGAGAGGTGAGAGGCATCAAAATGGCTTAACCATGGCGTACGGGCGTGCTTGACCGGTGCCGAGAGCCGTAGGATGCACAGATCCGGGCCGTGCGGGCAAAGACAATGTGTGCAATTATGGATGTTTTGAGTCGTGGAGCTATAGTTAAGGGCCGTTCGGGCTCTCGGTGATGACAAATATTGTTTTGGTGAGGCCGAGGCGTCAAAATGCCTTAACCATGGCATACGGTCGTGCTTGACCTAGTGTCGAGAGCTATAGGACATGCAGAACCGGGCCGTGCGGTAGCATAGTCGTGTGTGCAAATATGGCGCTTCTAGAGCGGTGGAGCCATTGTTAAGGGCCATTTGGGTTCTCGGGCGGTAACAAACGCCGTGGTGGAGAGGCCAAAGGTGTTAAAATGCCTTAACCATGGTGCATGGGCGTGCTTGACTTGGTGCGAGGAGCCGTAGGATGCGCAGGAGCCGGCCATGCGGCAAAGAAAAGTCGTGTGTGCAAATATGGCGCTCGGGAGCCGTGGAGCCGAGGTTAAGGGCCGTTCGTGTTCTCGAGCGACAACAAATGCTATGGTAGAGAGGCCGAGGTGTCAAAATGCCTTAACCATGGCGTACGGGCTTGCTTGACTCGGTGCCGGAGCCATAGGATGCGTTGAACCGACCATGCGGCAAAGATGGTCGTGTGTGCAAATGTGGCGTTTTGGAGCCGTGAGCCATGGTTAAGGGCCCTTCGTGCTCTCGGGTGATGGAAAACTCTATGGTGGAGAGGTGAGAGGCATCAAAATGGCTTAACTATGGCGTACGGGCGTGCTTGAACCGGTGCCGAGAGCCGTAGGATGCACAAGATCCGGCCGTGCGCCAAAGACAACGTGTGTGCAATTATGGATGTTTTGGAGTCGTGAAGCTATAGTTAAGGGCCGTTCGGCTCTCGGTGATGACAAACATTGTGGTGGCGGGGCCGAGGTGTCAAAATGCCTTAACCATGGCATACGGTCGTGCTTGACCTAGTGTCGAGAGCCGTAGGACACGTAGGAACCGGGCCGTGCGGTAGCATAGTCGTGTGTGCAAATATGGTAGTTCTAGAGCGGTGGAGCCATGGTTAAGGGCCATTCGGGTTCTTGGGCGACAACAAATGCCGTGGTCGAGAGGCCGAGGTGTCAAAATGCCTTAACCATAGTGCATGGGCGTGCTTGACTTGGTGCGAGGAGCCGTAGGATGCGCAGGAACCGCCGTGCGGCAAAGAAAGTCGTGTGTGCAAATATGGCGCTTCGGGAGCCATGGAGCCGAGGTTAAGGCTCTCGAGTGACGGCAAACGCTATGGTAGAGAGCCGAGGTGTCAAAATGCCTTAACCATGGCGTACGGGCATGCTTGACTCGTAGCCGGGAGCCATAAAATGCGTTGGAACCGACCGTGCGGCAAAGATGGTCGAGTGTGCAAATATGGCAGTTTTGGAGCCGTGGAGGCATGGTTAAGGGCCCTTCAGGCTCTCAGGTGATGGAAAACTCTATGGTGGAGAGGTGAGAGGCATCAAAATGGCTTAACCATGGCGTACGGGTGTGCTTGAACCGGTGCCGAGAGCCGTAGGATGCACAGGATCCGGCCGTGCGCCAAAGACAAAATGTGTGCAATTATGGATGTTCGAGTCGTGGAGCTATAGTTAAGGGCCGTTCGGGCTCTCGGGTGATGACAAACATTGTGGTGGTGGGGCCAGAGGTGTCAAAACGCCTTAACCATGGCATACGGTCATGCTTGACCTAGTGTCGAGAGCCGTAGGATGCGTAGGAACCGGCCGTGCGGCAGCATAGTCGTGTGTGCAAATATGGCGCTTCTAGAGCGGTGGAGCCATGGTTAAGGGCCATTCGGGTTCTTGGGCGGCAACAAATGCCGTGATCGAGAGGCCAAAGGTGTCAAAACGCCTTAACCATAGTGCATGGGTGTGCTTGACTTGTGCGAGGAGCCGTAGGATGCGCAGGAACCGACCGTGCGGCAAAGAAAGTCGTGTGTGCAAATATGGCGCTTCGAGCCGTGGAGCCGAGGTTAAGTGCCGTTCAGGCTCTCAAGTGATGGCAAACGCTATGGTAGAGAGGCCAGAGGTGTCAAAATGCCTTAACCATGGCGTACAGGCATGCTTGACTCGGAGCCGGGAGCCATAAGATGCATAGGAACCGACCGTGCGGCAAAGATGGTCGAAAGTGTGCAAATATGGCAGTTTTGGAGCCGTGGAGGCATGGTTAAGGGCCCTTCGTGCTCTCGGGTGATGGAAAACTCTATGGTGGAGAGGTGAGAGGCATCAAAATGGCTTAACCATGGCGTACGGCGTGCTTGACCCGGTGCCGAGAGCCATAGGATGCACGGGATCCGACCGTGCGGCAAAGACACGCCGTGTGTGCAATTATGGATGTTCTAGAGTTGTGGAGCTATAGTTAAGGGCCGTTCGGGCTCTCGGGTGATGACAAACATTGTGGTGGTAAGGCCGAGGCATCAAAATGCCTTAACCATGGCATACGGTCATGCTTGACCTAGTGTCAAGAGCCGTAGGACACGCACGAACCGGGCTGGCGGTAGCATATTTGTGTGTGCAAATATGGCGCTTCTAGAGCCGTGGAGCCATGGTTAAGGGCCATTCAGTTCTCAAAGGCGGCAACAAACGCTGTGGTGGAGAGGCTAGAGGTGTCAAAATGCCTTAACCATGGCATACGGGCATGCTTGACTTGGTGCCGGAGCCATAGGATGCGTTGGAACCGACCGTGCGGCGCATGGTCGTGTGTGCAAATATGGCGCTTCCGGAGCCGTGGAGCCAAGGTTAAGGGCCGTTCAGGCTCTCGAGCGATGGCAAACACTATGGTAGAGAGGCCGAGGTGTCAAAATGCCTTAACCATGGCGTACGGGCATGCTTGACTCGCCGAGAGCCATAGGATGCGTTGGAACCGACCATGCGGCAAGATGGTCGTGTGTGCAAATATGGCAGTTTTGGAGCCGTGGAGCTATGGTTAAGGGCCCTTCGGCTCTCGGGTGATGAAAACTCTATGGTGGAGAGGTGAGAGGCATCAAAATGGCTTAACCATGGCGTACGGGCGTGCTTGACCTAGGTGCCGAGAGCCGTAGGATGCACAGATCCGGGCCAAATGTGCGGGAGCACGTGTGTGCAATTATGGATGTTCTAGAGTCGTGGAGCTATAGTTAAGGGCCGTTCGGGCTCTCGGGTGATGACAAATATTGTGGTGGTGAGGCCGAGGCGCTCAAAATGCCTTAACCATGGCATACGGTCGTGCTTGACCTAGTGTCGAGAGCTATAGGACATGCAGAACCAGGCCGTGCGGCAGCATAGTCGTGTGTGCAAATATGGCAGTTCTAGAGCCGTGGAGCCATGGTTAAGGGCCATTCGGGTTCTCGAGCGACAACAAACGCTGTGGTGGAGAGGCCAAAGGTGTCAAAATGCCTTAACCATGGCGCATGGGCGTGCTTGACTTGGTGCGAGGAGCCGTAGGACGCGCAGGAACCGCCATGCGGCAAAGAAAAAGTCGTGTGTGCAAATATGGCGCTTCGAGCCGTGGAGCCGAGGTTAAGGGCCGTTCGTGCTCTCGAGTGATGGCAAACGCTATGGTAGAGAGGCCGAGGTGTCAAAATGCCTTAACCATGGTGTACGGGCATGCTTGACTCGGCCGGAGCCATAAAATGCGTTGGAACCGACCGTGCGGCAAAGATGGTCGTGTGTGCAAATATGGCAGTTTTGGAGCCGTGGAGGCATGGTTAAGGGCCCTTCGTGCTCTCGGGTGATGGAAAACTCTATGGTGGAGAGGTGAGAGGCATCAAAATGGCTTAACCATGGCGTACGGCGTGCTTGACCCGGTGCCGAGAGCCATAGGATGCACAGATCCGACCGTGCGGCAGCAAAGACAAGCCGTGTGTGCAATTATGGATGTTCTAGAGTTGTGGAGCTATAGTTAAGGGCCGTTCGGGCTCTCGGGTGATGAAAAACACTGTGGTGGTGAGGCCAGAGGCATCAAAATGCCTTAACCATGGCATACGGTCGTGCTTGACCTAGTGTCGAGAGCTATAGGACATGCAGGAACCGGCTGTGCGGTAGCATAGTCGTGTGTGCAAATATGGCAGTTCTAGAGCTGTGGAGCCATGGTTAAGGGCCATTCAGGTTCTTGGGCGGTAATAAACGCTGTGGTGGAGAGGCGAAAGGTGTTAAAACGCCTTAACCATGGTGCATGGGCGTGCTTGACTTGGTGCGAGGAGCCGTAGGACGCATAGGAACCGGCCGTGCGACAAAGAATGTCGTGTGTGCAAATATGGCGCTTGAGCCGTGGAGCCGAGGTTAAGGGCCGTTCGTGCTCTCGAGCGACGACAAACGCTATGGTAGAGAGGCCAGAGGTGTCAAAATGCCTTAACCATGGCGAACGGGCTTGCTTGACTCGCACGGAGCCATAGGATGCGTTGGAACCGACCATGCGGCAAAGATGGTCGTGTGTGCAAATGTGGCAGTTTTACTGCCGTGGAGCCATGGTTAAGGGCCCTTTAGGCCCGGTGGAGAGGTGAGAGGCATCAAAATGGCTTAACCATGGCGTACGGGTGTGCTTGAACCGGTGCCGAGAGCCGTAGGATGCACAGATCCGGCCGCGCCAAAGACAAGCCGTGTGTGCAATTATGGATGTTCTGAGTCGTGGAGCTATAGATAAGGGCCATTCGGGCTCTCGGTGATGACAAACATTGTGGTGGTGGGGCCAGAGGTGTCAAAATGCCTTAACCATGGCATACGGTCGTGCTTGACCTAGTGTCGAGAGCCGTAGGACACGTAGGAACCGGGCCGTGCGGTAGCATAGTCGTGTGTGCAAATATGGCGCTTCTAGAGCGGTGGAGCCATGGTTAAGGGCCATTCAGCTTCTTGGGCGGCAACAAATGCTGTGGTCGAGAGGCCAGCGGTGTCAAAACACCTTAACCATAGTGCATGGGCGTGCTTGACTTGGTGCGAGGAGCCGTAGGATGTGCAGGAACCGGCCGTGCGGCAAAGAAAAGTCGTGTGTGCAAATATGGCGCTTCGGAGCCGTTAAGTGCCGTTCGTGCTCTCGAGTGACGGCAAACGCTATGGTAGAGAGGCCAGAGGTGTCAAAATGCCTTAACCATGGTGTACAGGGCATGCTTGACTCGTAGCCGGAGCCATAAAATGCGTTGAACCGACCGTGCGGCAAAGATGGTCGAGTGTGCAAATATGGCGCTTTTGGAGCCGTGAGGCATGGTTAAGGGCCCTTCAGCTCTCGTGTGATGGAAAACTCTATGGTGGAGAGGTGAGAGGCATCAAAATGGCTTAACCATGGCGTACAGCGTGCTTGACCCGGTGCCGAGAGCCATAGGATGCACAGATCCGACCGTGCGGCAAAGACAAGCCGTGTGTGCAATTATGGATGTTCGAGTCGTGGAGCTATAGTTAAGGGCCGTTCGTGCTCTCGGGTGATGACAAACATTGTGGTGGTGAGGCCAGAGGCATCAAAATGCCTTAACCATGGCATACGGTCATGCTTGACCTAGTGTCAAGAGCCATAGGACACGCACGAACCGGCCGTGCGGTAGCATATTCGTGTGTGCAAATATGGCAGTTCTAGAGCCGTGGAGCCATGGTTAAGGGCCATTCAGGCTCTCGGGCGGCAACAAACGCTGTGGTGGAGAGGCCAGAGGTGTCAAAATGCCTTAACCATGGCGTACGGGCATGCTTGACTCGGTGAGCCATAGGATGCGTTGGAACCGACCATGCGGCAAAGATGGTCATGTGTGCAAATATGGCGCTTCCGGAGCCGTGGAGCCAAGGTTAAGGGCCGTTCGTGCTCTCGAGCGATGGCAAACGCTATGGTAGAGAGGCCGAGGTGTCAAAATGCCTTAACCATGGCGTACGGCATGCTTGACTCGGTGCCAAGAGCCATAGGATGCGTTGGAACCGACCGTGCGGCAAAGATGGTCGTGTGTGCAAATATGGCGCTTTGGGCCGTGGGAGCTATGGTTAAGGGCCCTTCGTGCTCTCGGTGATGAAAACTCTATGGTGGAGAGGTGAGAGGCATCAAAATGGCTTAACCATGGCGTACGGGCGTGCTTGACCCGGTGCCGAGAGCCGTAGGATGCACAGATCCGGCCGGCGGCAAAGACAAGCCGTGTGTGCAATAATGGATGTTCTGGAGTCATGGAGCTATAGTTAAGGGCCGTTCAGGCTCTCGGTGATGACAAATATTGTGGTGGTGAGGCCAGAGGCGTCAAAACGCCTTAACCATGGCATACGGTCGTGCTTGACCTAGTGTCGAGAGCTATAGGACATGCAGGAACTGGCTGTGCGGTAGCATAGTCGTGTGTGCAAATATGGCAGTTCTAGAGCTGTGGAGCCATGGTTAACGGCCATTCGGTTTCTCGGGTGGTAATAAACGCTGTGGTGGAGAGGCCAAAGGTGTTAAAACGCCTTAACCATTTTGCATGGGCGTGCTTGACTTGGTGCGAGGAGCCGTAGGACGCATAGGAACCGGCCGTGCGGCAGCAAAGTTATGTGTGCAAATATGGCAGTTCTGGAGCCGTGGATCCGAGGTTAAGGGCCGTTCAGGCTCTCGAGCGACGACAAACGCTATGGTAGAGAGGCCAGAGGTGTCAAAATGCCTTAACCATGGTGTACGGGCTTGCTTGACTCAGTACCGGGAGCCATAGGACGCGTTGGAACCGACCATGCGGCAGCATGGTCATGTGTGCAAATGTGGCGCTTTTACCGCCGTGGAGCCATGGTTAAGGGCCCTTCGTGCCCTCTCGGTGATGGAAAACTCTATGGTGGAGAGGTGAGAGGCATCAAAATGGCTTAACCAAGGCGTACGGTGTGCTTGAACCGGTGCCGAGAGCCGTAGGATGCACAGATCCGGCCGTGCGCAAAGACAACCGTGTGTGCAATTATGGATGTTCTGGAGTCGTGGAGCTATAGTTAAGGGCCGTTCGGGCTCTCGAGTGATGACAAACATTGTGGTGGTGGGGCCAGAGGTGTCAAAACGCCTTAACCATGGCATACGGTCGTGCTTGACCTAGTGTCGAGAGCCGTAGGGACACGTAGGAACCGGGCGTGCGGTAGCATAGTCGTGTGTGCAAATATGGCGCTTCTAGTAGCGGTGGAGCCATGGTTAAGGGCCATTCGGGTTCTTGGGCGGCAACAAATGCTGTGGTCGAGAGCCCGAGGTGTCAAAATGCCTTAACCATAGTGCATGGGCGTGCTTGACTTGGTGCGAGGAGCCGTAGGATGTGCAGGAACCGTCGTGCGGCAAAGAAAGTCGTGTGTGCATATATGGCGCTTCCGGAGCCGTGAGCCGAGGTTAAGTGCCGTTTAGGCTCTCGAGTGACGGCAAACGCTATGGTAGAGAGGCCGAGGTGTCAAAATGCCTTAACCATGGCGTACATGCATGCTTGACTCGTGCCGGAGCCATAAAATGCGTTGGAACCGACCGTGCGGCAGCATGGTCGAGTGTGCAAATATGGCAGTTTTGGAGCCGTGGAGGCATGGTTAAGGGCCCTTCGTGCTCTCGGGTGATGGAAAACTCTATGGTGGAGAGGTGAGAGGCATCAAAATGGCTTAACCATGGCATACGTGCGTGCTTGACCCGGTGCCGAGAGCCATAGGATGCACAGATCCGACCGTGCGGCAAAGACAACCGTGTGTGCAATTATGGATGTTCGGAGTCGTGGAGCTATAGTTAAGGGCCGTTCGTGCTCTCGGTGATGACAAACATTGTGGTGGTGAGGCCGAGGCATCAAAACACCTTAACCATGGCATACGGTCATGCTTGACCTAGTGTCAAGAGCTATAGGACACGCACGAACCGGGCCGTGCGGTAGCATATTCATGTGTGCAAATATGGCGCTCTAGAGCCGTGGAGCCATGGTTAAGGGCCATTCAGTTCTCAGCGGCAACAAACGCCGTGGTGGAGAGGCTAGAGGTGTCAAAATGCCTTAACCATGGCGTACGGCATGCTTGACTCGTGCCGGAGCCATAGGATGCGTTGGAACCGACCGTGCGGCAAAGATGGTCGTGTGTGCAAATATGGCAGCTTCGGAGCCGTGGAGCCAAGGTTAAGGGCCGTTCGTGCTCTCGAGCGATGGCAAACGCTATGGTAGAGAGGCCGAGGTGTCAAAATGCCTTAACCATGGCGTACGGCATGCTTGACTCGCCAAGAGCCATAGGATGCGTTGGAACCGACCGTGCGGCAAAGATGGTCGTGTGTGCAAATATGGCGCTTTTGGTACCGTGGAGCTATGGTTAAGGGCCCTTCGGCTCTCGGTGATGAAAACTCTATGGTGGAGAGGTGAGAGGCATCAAAATGGCTTAACCATGGCGTACGGGCGTGCTTGACCCGGTGCCGAGAGCCGTAGGATGCACAGATCCGGCCGTGCGGCAAAGACGCCGTGTGTGCAATTATGGATGTTCGAGTCATGGAGCTATAGTTAAGGGCCGTTCGGGCTCTCGGGTGATGACAAATATTGTGGTGGTGAGGCCGAGGCGTCAAAACGCCTTAACCATGGCATACGGTCGTGCTTGACCTAGTGTCGAGAGCTATAGGACATGCAGAACCGGGCCGTGCGGTAGCATAGTCGTGTGTGCAAATATGGCGCTTCTAGAGCCGTGGAGCCATGGTTAACGGCCATTCGATTTCTCGGGTGGTAATAAACGCTGTGGTGGAGAGGCCAAAGGTGTTAAAACGCCTTAACCATTTTGCATGGGCGTGCTTGACTTGGTGCGAGGAGCCGTAGGACGCATAGGAACCGGCCGTGCGGCAAAGAAAGTCGTGTGTGCAAATATGGCGCTTCGGAGCCGTGGATCCGAGGTTAAGGGCCGTTCGTGCTCTCGAGCGACGACAAACGCTATGGTAGAGAGGCCAGAGGTGTCAAAATGCCTTAACCATGGTGTACGGGCTTGCTTGACTCAAAGCACGGAGCCATAGGACGCGTTGGAACCGACCATGCGGCAAAGATGGTCATGTGTGCAAATGTGGCGCTTTTACCGCCGTGGAGCCATGGTTAAGGGCCCTTCAGCTCCCTCGTGCCTCGGTGATGGAAAACTCTATGGTGGAGAGGTGAGAGGCATCAAAATGGCTTAACCATGGCGTACGGGTGTGCTTGAACCGGTGCCGAGAGCCGTAGGATGCACAGATCCGGCCGTGCGCCAAAGACACAGCCGTGTGTGCAATTATGGATGTTCGGAGTCGTGGAGCTATAGTTAAGGGCCGTTCGGGCTCTCGAGTGATGACAAACATTGTGGTGGTGGGGCCGAGGTGTCAAAACGCCTTAACCATGGCATACGGTCGTGCTTGACCTAGTGTCGAGAGCCGTAGGACACGTAGGAACCGGCCGTGCGGTAGCATAGTCGTGTGTGCAAATATGGCGCTTCTAGAGCGGTGGAGCCATGGTTAAGGGCCATTCGGGTTCTTGGGCGGCAACAAATGCTGTGGTCGAGAGCCCAGCGGTGTCAAAATGCCTTAACCATAGTGCATGGGCGTGCTTGACTTGGTGCGAGGAGCCGTAGGATGTGCAGGAACCGGCCGTGCGGGCAAAGAAAAGTCGTGTGTGCAAATATGGCGCTTCGGAGCCGTGGAGCCGAGGTTAAGTGCCGTTTAGGCTCGAGTGACGGCAAACGCTATGGTAGAGAGGCCGAGGTGTCAAAATGCCTTAACCATGGCGTACATGCATGCTTGACTCGGAGCCGGAGCCATAAAATGCGTTGGAACCGACCGTGCGGCAAGATGGTCGAGTGTGCAAATATGGCGCTTTTGGAGCCGTGAGGCATGGTTAAGGGCCCTTCAGCTCTCGTGATGGAAAACTCTATGGTGGAGAGGTGAGAGGCATCAAAATGGCTTAACCATGGCATACGTGCGTGCTTGACCCGGTGCCGAGAGCCATAGGATGCACAGGATCCGACCGTGCGGCAAAGACAAACCGTGTGTGCAATTATGGCTGTTCTAGAGTCGTGGAGCCATGGTTAAGGGCCGTTCGGGCTCTCGGTGATGAAAAACATTGTGGTGGTGAGGCCGAGGCATCAAAACACCTTAACCATGGCATACGGTCATGCTTGACCTAGTGTCAAGAGCTATAGGACACGCACGAACCGGGCCGTGCGGTAGCATATTCATGTGTGCAAATATGGCAGCTTCTAGAGCCGTGGAGCCATGGTTAAGGGCCATTCGGTTCTCGGCGGCAACAAACGCTGTGGTAGGAGAGGCTAGAGGTGTCAAAATGCCTTAACCATGGCGTACGGGCATGCTTGACTCGGTGCCAGGAGCCATAGGATGCGTTGGAACCGACCGTGCGGCGAATGGTCGTGTGTGCAAATATGGCGCTCGAGCCGTGGAGCCATGGTTAAGGGCCGTTCAGGCTCTCGAGCGATGGCAAACGCTATGGTAGAGAGGCCAGAGGTGTCAAAATGCCTTAACCATGGCGTACGGGCATGCTTGACTCGCCAAGAGCCATAGGATGCGTTGGAACCGACCGTGCGGCAGATGGTCGTGTGTGCAAATATGGCGCTTTGGTAGCCGTGGAGCTATGGTTAAGGGCCCTTCGTGCTCTCGGTGATGAAAACTCTATGGTGGAGAGGTGAGAGGCATCAAAATGGCTTAACCATGGCGTACGGCGTGCTTGACCCGGTGCCGAGAGCCGTAGGATGCACAGGATCCGACCGTGCGGCAAAGACAGCCGTGTGTGCAATTATGGATGTTCTGAGTCATGGAGCTATAGTTAAGGGCCGTTCGGGCTCTCGGGTGATGACAAATATTGTGGTGGTGAGGCCAGAGGCGTCAAAATGCCTTAACCATGGCATACGGTCGTGCTTGACCTAGTGTCGAGAGCTATAGGACATGCAGGAACTGGCTGTGCGGTAGCATAGTCGTGTGTGCAAATATGGCAGTTCTAGAGCTGTGGAGCCATGGTTAACGGCCATTCGATTTCTCGGGTGGTAATAAACGCTGTGGTGGAGAGGCCAAAGGTGTTAAAACGCCTTAACCATTTTGCATGGGCGTGCTTGACTTGGTGCGAGGAGCCGTAGGACGCATAGGAACCGTCGCCGTGCGGCAAAGAAAGTTATGTGTGCAAATATGGCGCTTCGGAGCCGTGGATCCGAGGTTAAGGGCCGTTCAGGCTCTCGAGCGACGACAAACGCTATGGTAGAGAGGCCAGAGGTGTCAAAATGCCTTAACCATGGTGTACGGGCTTGCTTGACTCGCGCAGGGAGCCATAGGACGCGTTGGAACCGACCATGCGGCAAGATGGTCATGTGTGCAAATGTGGCGCTTTTGGAGCCGTGGAGCCATGGTTAAGGGCCCTTCGCCCCTCTGGGTGATGGAAAACTCTATGGTGGAGAGGTGAGAGGCATCAAAATGGCTTAACCATGGCGTACGGGTGTGCTTGAACCGGTGCCGAGAGCCGTAGGATGCACAGATCCGGCCGTGCGCCAAGACAGCCGTGTGTGCAATTATGGATGTTCGAGTCGTGGAGCTATAGTTAAGGGCCGTTCGGGCTCTCGAGTGATGACAAACATTGTGGTGGTGGGGCCAGAGGTGTCAAAACGCCTTAACCATGGCATACGGTCGTGCTTGACCTAGTGTCGAGAGCAGTAGGACACGTAGGAACCGGCTGTGCGGTAGCATAGTCGTGTGTGCAAATATGGCAGTTCTAGTACGGTGGAGCCATGGATAAGGGCCATTCGGGTTCTTGGGCGGCAACAAATGCTGTGGTCGAGAGCCCAGCGGTGTCAAAATGCCTTAACCATAGTGCATGGGCGTGCTTGACTTGGTGCGAGGAGCCGTAGGATGTGCAGGAACCGGCCGTGCGGCAGCAAAGTCGTGTGTGCATATATGGCAGTTCTGGAGCCGTGGAGCCGAGGTTAAGTGCCGTTTAGGCTCTCGAGTGACGGCAAACGCTATGGTAGAGAGGCCAGAGGTGTCAAAATGCCTTAACCATGGCGTACATGCATGCTTGACTCGCAGCCGGAGCCATAAAATGCGTTGGAACCGACCGTGCGGCAAAGATGGTCGAGTGTGCAAATATGGCAGTTTTGGAGCCGTGGAGGCATGGTTAAGGGCCCTTCGGCTCTCGGGTGATGGAAAACTCTATGGTGGAGAGGTGAGAGGCATCAAAATGGCTTAACCATGGCATACGGCGTGCTTGACCCGGTGCCGAGAGCCATAGGATGCACAGATCCGACCGTGCGGCAAAGACACCGTGTGTGCAATTATGGATGTTCGAGTCGTGGAGCTATAGTTAAGGGCCGTTCGGGCTCTCGGGTGATGAAAATATTGTGGTGGTGAGGCCGAGGCATCAAAACACCTTAACCATGGCATACGGTCATGCTTGACCTAGTGTCAAGAGCTATAGGACACGCACGAACCGGGCCGTGCGGTAGCATATTCATGTGTGCAAATATGGCAGCTTCTAGAGCCGTGGAGCCATGGTTAAGGGCCATTCGGGTTCTCAGCGGCAACAAACGCTGTGGTGGAGAGGCCAAAGGGTTAAAATGCCTTAACCATGGCATGGGGGCATGCTTGACTTGGTGCGAGGAGCCATAGGATGCGTTGAACCGACCGTGCGGCAAAGATGGTCGTGTGTGCAAATATGGCGCTTCGGAGCCGTGGAGCCATGGTTAAGGGCCGTTCGTGCTCTCGAGCGATGGCAAACGCTATGGTAGAGAGGCCGAGGTGTCAAAATGCCTTAACCATGGCGTACGGGCATGCTTGACTCGCCGAGAGCCATAGGATGCGTTTGAACCGACCATGCGGCAGATGGTCGTGTGTGCAAATATGGCGCTTTTGGACCGCCGTGGAGCCATGGTTAAGGGCCCTTCGTGCTCTCGGGTGATGGAAAACTCTATGGTGGAGAGGTGAGAGGCATCAAAATGGCTTAACCATGGCGTACGGGCTTGCTTGACCCGGTGCCGAGAGCCGTAGGATGCACAGATCCGGCCGTGCGCCAAAGACACCGCGTGTGTGCAATTATGGATGTTCGGGGAGCTATAGTTAAGGGCCGTTCGGGCTCTCGGGTGATGACAAATATTGTGGTGGTGAGGCCAGAGGTGTCAAAACGCCTTAACCATGCCATACGGTCGTGCTTGACCTAGTGTCGAGAGCTATAGGACACGTAGGAACCGGGCCGTGCGGTAGCATAGTCGTGTGTGCAAATATGGCGCTCTAGAGCGGTGGAGCCATGGTTAAGGGCCATTCGGTTCTCGGCGGCAACAAACGCCGTGGTGTAGAGGCCAAAGGTGTTAAAACGCCTTAACCATGGTGCATGGGCGTGCTTGACTTGGTGCGAGGAGCCGTAGGATGCGCATAGGAACCGGCCGTGCGGGGCAAAGAAAGTCGTGTGTGCAAATATGGCGCTTCGAGCCGTGGAGCCGAGGTTAAGGACCGTTCGTGCTCTCGAGTGACGGCAAATGCTATGGTAGAGAGGCCGAGGTGTCAAAATGCCTTAACCATGGCGTACGGGCATGCTTGACTCAGCGGAGCCACAAAATGCGTTGGAACCGACCATGTGGCAAAGATGGTCGAGTGTGCAAATATGGCATGTTGGAGCCGTGGAGGCATGGTTAAGGGCCCTTCGTGCTCTTAGGTGATGGAAAACTCTATGGTGGAGAGGTGAGAGGCATCAAAATGGCTTAACCATGGCGTACAGTGTGCTTGACCCGGTGCCGAGAGGCGTAGGATGCACGTGATCCGGCCATGCGCCGCAAAGACAAGCCGTGTGTGCAATTATGGATGTTCGGAGTCGTGGAGCTATAGTTAAGGGCCGTTCGGGCTCTCGGTGATGACAAACATTGTGGTGGTGAGGCCAGAGTGTTAAAACGCCTTAACCATGGCATACGGTCATGCTTGACCTAGTGTCAAGAGTCATAGGACACGCACGAACCGTCGCCGCCGTGCGGTAGCATATTCGTGTGTGCAAATATGGCGCTTCTAGAGCCGTGGAGCCATGGTTAAGGGCCATTCAGTTCTCAGCGGCAACAAACGCTGTGGTGGAGAGGCTAGAGGTGTCAAAATGCCTTAACCATGGCGTACGGGCATGCTTGACTCGCCGGAGCCATAGGATGCGTTGAACCGACCGTGCGGGGCAAAGATGGTCGTGTGTGCAAATATGGCGCTCGGGAGCCGTGGAGCCATGGTTAAGGGCCGTTCAGGTTCTCGAGCGATGGCAAACGCTATGGTAGAGAGGCCAGAGGTGTCAAAATGCCTTAACCATGGCGTACGGGCATGCTTGACTCAGCCGAGAGCCATAGGATGCGTTGGAACCGACCGTGCGGCAGCATGGTCGTGTGTGCAAATATGGCAGTTTTGCAGCCGTGAGCCGTGGTTAAGGGCCCTTCGTGCCTCTCGGTGATGAAAACTCTATGGTGGAGAGGTGAGAGGCTTCAAAATGGCTTAACCATGGCGTACGGGCTTGCTTGACCCGGTGCCGAGAGCCGTAGGATGCACAGATCCGCCGTGCGGCAAAGACAAGCCGTGTGTGCAATTATGGATGTTCCGAGTCGTGGAGCTATAGTTAAGGGCCGTTCGGGCTCTCGGTGATGACAAATATTGTGGTGGTGAGGCCAGAGGCGTCAAAACGCCTTAACCATGGCATACGGTCGTGCTTGACCTAGTGTCGAGAGCTATAGGACATGCAGGAACCGGCCGTGCGGTAGCATAGTCGTGTGTGCAAATATGGCGCTCTAGAGCCGTGGAGCCATGGTTAAGGGCCATTCGGGTTCTCGGGCGGTAATAAACGCCGTGGTGGAGAGGCCAAAGGTGTTAAAACGCCTTAACCATGGTGCATGGGCGTGCTTGACTTGGTGCGAGGAGCCGTAGGACGCATAGGAACCGCCGTGCGGCAAAAAAAGTCGTGTGTGCAAATATGGCGCTTCCGGGAGCCGTGGAACCGAGGTTAAGGACCGTTCGTGCTCTCGAGCGACGACAAATGCTATGGTAGAGAGGCCAGAGGTGTCAAAATGCCTTAACCATGGCGTACGGGCTTGCTTGACTCGGTGGGTGAGCCATAGGATGCGTTGGAACCGACCATGCGGCATGGTCGTGTGTGCAAATGTGGCAGCTTTTACCGTGGAGCCATGGTTAAGGGCCCTTCAGCTCTTGGGTGATGGAAAACTCTATGGTGGAGAGGTGAGAGGCATCAAAATGGCTTAACCATGGCGTACGTGTGTGCTTGAACCGGTGCCGAGAGGCGTAGGATGCACAGATCCGGCCATGCGCCAAAGACAAACGTGTGTGCAATTATGGATGTTCTGGAGTCGTGGAGCTATAGTTAAGGGCCGTTCGGGCTCTCCGGTGATGACAAACATTGTGGTGGTGGGGCCAGAGGTGTCAAAACGCCTTAACCATGGCATACGGTCGTGCTTGACCTAGTGTCGAGCCGTAGGACACGTAGGAACCGGGCCGTGCGGTAGCATAGTCGTGTGTGCAAATATGGCGCTTCTAGAGCGGTGGAGCCATGGTTAAGGGCCATTCGGGTTCTTGGGCGGCAACAAATGCTGTGGTCGAGAGGCCGCGGTGTCAAAACGCCTTAACCATAGTGCATGGGCGTGCTTGACTTGGTGCGAGGAGCCGTAGGATGCGCAGGAACCGGCCGTGCGGCAAAGAAAAGTCGTGTGTGCAAATATGGCGCTTCTAGGGAGCCGTGGAGCCGAGGTTAAGTGCCGTTCGTGCTCTCGAGTGACGGCAAATGCTATGGTAGAGAGGCCGAGGTGTCAAAATGCCTTAACCATGGCGTACGTGCATGCTTGACTCGAGCCGGAGCCACAAAATGCGTTGGAACCGACCGTGCGGCAGATGGTCGAGTGTGCAAATATGGCAGTTTTGGAGCCGTGGAGGCATGGTTAAGGGCCCTTCGTGCTCTCACGTGATGGAAAACTCTATGGTGGAGAGGTGAGAGGCATCAAAATGGCTTAACCATGGCGTACAGCGTGCTTGACCCGGTGCCGAGAGCCATAGGATGCACAGGATCCGACCTTGCGGCAAAGACAACAAGTGTGTGCAATTATGGATGTTCTAGAGTCATGGAGCTATAGTTAAGGGCCGTTCGTGCTCTCGGGTGATGACAAACATTGTGGTGGTGAGGCCAGAGGCATCAAAACGCCTTAACCATGGCATACGATCATGCTTGACCTAGTGTCAAGAGCCGTAGGACACGCACGAACCGGCCGTGCGGTAGCATATTCGTGTGTGCAAATATGGCGCTTCTAGAGCCGTGGAGCCATGGTTAAGGGCCATTCAGTTCTCAAAGGCAACAAACGCTCGTGGTGGAGAGGCTAGAGGTGTCAAAATGCCTTAACCATGGTGTACGGGCATGCTTGACTCGCCGGAGCCATAGGATGCGTTGAACCGACCGTGCGGGAAGATGGTCGTGTGTGCAAATATGGCGCTTCCGAGCCGTGGAGCCAAGGTTAAGGGCCGTTTGCTCTCGAGCGATGGCAAACGCTATGGTAGAGAGGCCGAGGTGTCAAAATGCCTTAACCATGGCGTACGGCATGCTTGACTCGCCGAGAGCTATAGGATGCGTTGGAACCGACCGTGCGGCAAAGATGGTCGTGTGTGCAAATATGGCGCTTTGCGCTCGTGAGCCGTGGTTAAGGGCCCTTCGTGCTCTCGGGTGATGAAAAACTCTATGGTGGAGAGGTGAGAGGCATCAAAATGGCTTAACCATGGCGTACGGGCGTGCTTGACCCGTTGCCGAGAGCCGTAGGATGCACAGATCCCACAGGCGGCAAGACACGCCGTGTGTGCAATTATGGATGTTCGAGTCGTGGAGCTATAGTTAAGGGCCGTTCGGGCTCTCGGTGATGACAAATATTGTGGTGGTGAGGCCAGAGGCGTCAAAATGCCTTAACCATGGCATACGGTCGTGCTTGACCTAGTGTCGAGAGCTATAGGACATGCAGAACCGGGCCGTGCGGTAGCATAGTCGTGTGTGCAAATATGGCGCTTCTAGAGCCGTGGAGCCATGGTTAAGGGCCATTCGGGTTCTCGCGTAATAAACACCGTGGTGGAGAGGCCAAAGGTGTTAAAATGCCTTAACCATGGTGCATGGGCGTGCTTGACTTGGTGCGAGGAGCCGTAGGACGATAGGAACCGCCGTGCGGCAAAGAAAGTCGTGTGTGCAAATATGGCGCTCGAGCCGTGGAGCCGAGGTTAAGGGCCGTTCGTGCTCTCGAGCGATGACAAACGCTATGGTAGAGAGGCCGAGGTGTCAAAATGCCTTAACCATGGCGTACGGGCTTGCTTGACTCGCCGGGAGCCATAGGACGCGTTGAACCGACCATGCGGCAAAGATGGTCGTGTGTGCAAATGTGGCGCTTTTACCGCCGCGGAGCCATGGTTAAGGGCCCTTCGTGCTCTCGAGTGATGGAAAACTCTATGGTGGAGAGGTGAGAGGCATCAAAATGGCTTAACCATGGTGTACGGGTGTGCTTGAACCGGTGCCGAGAGCCGTAGGATGCACAGGATCCGGCCGTGCGCCAAGACAGCCGGTGTGCAATTATGGATGTTCGAGTCGTGGAGCTATAGTTAAGGGCCGTTCGGGCTCTCGGTGATGACAAACATTGTGGTGGTGGGGCCGAGGTGTCAAAATGCCTTAACCATGGCATACGGTCGTGCTTGACCTAGTGTCAAGAGCCGTAGGACACGTAGGAACCGGGCCGTGAGGTAGCATAGTCGTGTGTGCAAATATGGCAGCTTCTAGAGCGGTGGAGCCATGGTTAAGGGCCATTCGGGTTCTTGGGCGGCAACAAATGCTATGGTCGAGAGGACAGCGGTGTCAAAAAGCCTTAACCATAGTGCATGGGCGTGCTTGACTTGGTGCGAGGAGCCGTAGGATGCGCAGGAACCGTCGTGCGGCAAGAAAGTCGTGTGTGCAAATATGGCGCTCGAGCCGTGAGCCGAGGTTAAGTGCCGTTCGTGCTCTCGAGTGACAAACGCTATGGTAGAGAGGCCGAGGTGTCAAAATGCCTTAACCATGGCGCACAGCATGCTTGACTCAGAGCCGGAGCCATAAAATGCGTTGAACCGACCGTGCGGCAAAGATGGTCGAGTGTGCAAATATGGCATGTTTGGAGCCGTGAGGCATGGTTAAGGGCCCTTCGTGCTCTCGTGTGGTGGAAAACTCTATGGTGGAGAGGTGAGAGGCATCAAAATGGCTTAACCATGGCGCATGTGCGTGCTTGACCCGGGGTGCCGAGAGCCATAGGATGCACAGATCCGACCGTGCGGCAAAGACAAACGTGTGTGCAATTATGGATGTTCTAGAGTCGTGGAGCCGTAGTTAAGGGCCGTTCGTGCCTCGAGTGATGACAAACATTGTGGTGGTGAGGCCGAGGCATCAAAACGCCTTAACCATGGCATACGGTCATGCTTGACCTAGTGTCAAGAGCTAGTAGGACACGCACGAACCGGGTCAGTGCGGTAGCATATTCGTGTGTGCAAATATGGTAGTTCTAGAGCCGTGGAGCCATGGTTAAGGGCCATTCAGTGTTCTCAGTGGCAACAAACACTCGTGGTGGAGAGGCTAGAGGTGTCAAAATGCCTTAACCATGGCGTACGGCATGCTTGACTCGTGCCAGAGCCATAGGATGCGTTGGAACCGACCGTGCGGGCAAAGATGGTCGTGTGTGCAAATATGGCGCTTCTAGAACCGTGAGCCAAGGTTAAGGGCCGTTCGTGCTCGAGCGATGGCAAACGCTATGGTAGAGAGGCCGAGGTGTCAAAATGCCTTAACCATGGCGTATGGGCATGCTTGACTCGCCGAGAGCCATAGGATGCGTTGGAACCGACCGTGCGGCAAAGATGGTCGTGTGTGCAAATATGGCGCTTTTGGTACCCGTGGAGCCGTGGTTAAGGGCCCTTCAGCTCTCTAGTGATGAAAAACTCTATGGTGGAGAGGTGAGAGGCATCAAATGGCTTAACCATGGCGTACGGCGTGCTTGACCCGTGCCGAGAGCCGTAGGATGCACAAGATCCGCCGTGCGGTGCGGCAAGACAAGCCGTGTGTGCAATTATGGATGTTCTAGAGTCTTGAGCTATAGTTAAGGGCCGTTCGGGCTCTCGAGTGATGACAAATATTGTGGTGGTGAGGCCGAGGCGTCAAAATGCCTTAACCATGGCATACGGTCGTGCTTGACCTAGTGTCGAGAGCTATAGGACATGCAGAACCGGGCCGTGCGGTAGCATAGTCGTGTGTGCAAATATGGCGCTCTAGAGCCGTGAGCCATGGTTAAGGGCCATTCGGGTTCTCGGGCGGTAATAAACGCCGTGGTGGAGAGGCCAAAGGTGTTAAAACGCCTTAACCATGGTGCATGGGCGTGCTTGACTTGGTGCGAGGAGCCGTAGGACGCATAGGAACCGGCCGTGCGGCAAAGAAAAGCTTCTCCAAGTTGCATTAGATATCTCGCCGATATGCTCAATGGTACTGTGTCATCCCGACTCGCAGAACTTGGTCAAATCCGTTGGTGGCTTAACTCTTGGTGGAAGAGCTACCCTATTGTACCACTCGGGAAAGGAGATTTGTATGCATATGTCTCGATGCTTTGGTTTCGTGCCGAATTGATTCTGCATCATATCAACCATTCTCGCTTAGGAGGACATCATTTGCATCTTGCGCTCCCCCGTCTCCTAGAAGGTACTCCCGATGCACTCCCGTATCCCGGATTTGGCAAAGCACTCGAGCACCGTAATCAAAATTCACCGTACCCATCTCCATAGATACTCTTCTACAATCTATTTGCCACCGGGGAGATCTTGTG
Organism: Themeda triandra; assembly: GCA_018135685.1. Classification (NCBI taxonomy): domain Eukaryota; kingdom Viridiplantae; phylum Streptophyta; class Magnoliopsida; order Poales; family Poaceae; genus Themeda; species Themeda triandra. The sequence goes on along the minus strand of JAENPR010001853.1, from coordinate 8,998 downwards.
CGTATGCGGGTATATCCGTTGTTGCACCAAAAGTTACTTGACCATGAGTTTGCTGCTTCTGGCCATGGGAGGCTTTTCCTTTTCATCATAAACAGCCCCGTCCTTGCTAGTGCCGATTATCTCTCCTCCTCCAAACTGACTTCCCCCGAAGATTGCCGAGTGTTGAAGAACACCGGTCCGTAAAACTCTCCAAATCTTTCTTCAAAGCGCTTGTCAACTGCTGGACCAAAAGTATCAACCATGATTTTGCGGAAGGTGCCCGTAAAAGCCGTGTTGTGATTCAACATAGTGTCTCCCACAGCCTTTGTAAATGACTCCAACTACCTTCTCGCATCTCCTCCTCGTCGCAACATCGATCGACTAGCAAAGAAGAACTCATGGCAGTGATTGCTTGACGATCACTCTACCACTCTTGTTCTTGGAAAAAGACATCAGACATTTCTACTGATACTGTTCCATTGCTTGCTCTACCATCTGGCGTTGCTCTGGCTGCAGCTCGTCCATGGTCACGTTCAGAACGTGACTGTTGTCAATTTCTGATCCCATCCTAGACTGAGAAGTGGTCCCACCGGGCGTGCCAAAAAGTGTGTTGACACAAAATGTGACGCACTGTGTCTCACACACAGCAAGCCGGAAAGCCTAGCTTCAATCGGGTGCCCGGGCGTCTGAATCCGAAAGCGTGCCAGTCGATTTGACCTGAAAGTCGACAAGGGATAAAATGGTAAGATCATAACTAGAACATGCTGGGTGAGACTAGACAGTTCCATCTTTACGGCCCCGGGCCACTTACGATGACACATAGCTATAGAAGCTATCTCGCCAACAAGTTTGCAATTCATTCGGCTAATATGATATGACCGACATGAATAAAGCCGAACCGCCGAATGCGTGTAAACGAAGACATGTTTGAACAAGATTAAATCATCAAGGCATATCAAACTACATCTCGTGTTTAAAGCATCATCAAGCACTAATAATTAAGGATAAGTAACTTATAAATATAAATCTACTAAACAACACATGCATAGGCTACTCCAACTAGTCTCGCGCACGTCTAGCCTTCATAAACCCGTCGAGCATAAACCCAAGCAAGCTAATCCACCGCATGATACCACTCGCTATGAATTTACACCACCCCTTACGCGATCAATCCACCGCATGATACAATCTAACAAGAATAGCTAAAAGCACGTAATTACCTAACAGATCTATAAATACTCGCTACATGTATAAGCATAACCGTATCGGCAAGATTGCCGAATCGGGGTCCATGAAGAAGGAACAAACAAGTAACATGTAAAAGGAACCTATCGATTAAACCGATCTCTAGTCCACCGGATGACTAGCTCTAGAGTAACCCAAAGACCTCGCATCCGCCGCATGGTACCCTATTCCCCCGTCAAGGCTTATCTACATCTAACGTGAATGAACCCACAACACGTGACAATCTAGATCGATCTAATTCGGCTATATGAAATTGATCTACTTGATATCGAATAAACATGAGATTATGACCAAAAAGCCGAAAAGAGCATCAATCTAGATTGGGCAAAAGAGTGTTGCAAATAAATAAACATTAAATAAAACATGCAACACGTGATAACTTAATGAATCTATTAGATCTTGCCAAATCTAAGAGAGCCGATAACCTGTCTTTACTCATGTCTTAATCCGCCGCACGATACAAGGCACAAGCAAAAACTTCCCATCATTAAGCTTAAATCCGCCGCACGATACTAAGCAAAACGGATGAGACTACTTGCATCATAATCTAAATCCGCCGCACGATACTAGACATGATAGCAAGGTTGCCGGACTTACTGGAGGTCGACGGATCGATTGGCCCTCTCGAAGAACTCGACGACACGACTAAAAGGACTCGAAGGGTGGCACGTAGCCGGTTGTATTGATTTGGTTGTGAACCCTTATTACAATGGTCGAGGGTTTATATTTATACCCCGGACAAAACATGAGTCCTAAGTGCTTACGAACTATCTAAACAAAATTGGAAAGATACAAATATGTTAACTCTAACCATAATCGGAGTCCTTGACTATCACGACTCCTTCCCTTTCGGGTCGCCTTCCTTTTCCTTCTTTTGCCTTCAAATGAAGCCGATCATTTGCCGAACAATCGGAAATTAGCCGACCGCATATGTATTTGCCGAATCACCCTCTCTCGTCGTCAGAGGCCCACCCGTCATATCCCCGACCAAATTCTCGGTGTTAACACATGCCCCTCAATTTCAAGATAAAAGGGTTTTATTTCAAAATTGACTATCGCGTTCTTCGCCTAGGTCGCACCGCCGACGCCCGCAGCCGCCATTTGAGATCCGTGCTTACTACCGTCTTCAATGGCGACGAGACTTCAACCACCTCCATCATGGCAACAGAACTCAAGAGGAGCTTCTAGAGGTAACCCTACTCGTATCACCCATTCGGCAATTCTCTTGAATTAGTTCTCAAATGTGTTCTTGATTTATTCGCTCTCACCTCTTCTAAAGGAAATGAAGAACGAGATTTTGATTTCCAATCTTGCTCATCCCGGGTCATTTTTCCTTGGTCCAATGGGAGACCCCAATCCGAGGGATTTTATTGAAAAGGAAACTTTGAGGATCCCATTCAAATCTAGGATCGCCCCCAAACAAAAAGGCCGAACACTTTCAAAACTTGGCTCCTTCCCTCAATCACAGATGGCGTGATTGGTACCGTAGGATGCGCCTCCAGAATAGTGACTTCGGGAATCACAAGATATTCAAGACCGCTTGGAGCTTTCTTTAGCCGACATGCCAAGGAATGATTCCTCCGATAGCCGCTTCTCACTTTTGGTCTCGATGCCATCAATGCATTCATCTTTGGTCACGCCCAATGTCAATTACTTTATCGATATCTTCATGATGACCGGACTAAACATAACCAAGCCAACATACCCTTTCAAATTCAAAGGCACCAAGACACAAAGGTCAATCAAATTAGAGGAGGTTGGACCAAATATATTCGTGCTTATGCCTCGACCGGCACCGTATCCGATAAAGAATACTGTGGCTTTCATGAACATGTGGTCGTGCGTATTCATTTTCCGTGGCAAATCTAATGAGCCCAGCTTGAATCACATAGTGATGGCTCAAGATCTAGCTACATGTGTAAATTGATCCCTTTGGGCAAGTATCTCTTAGGAGCAGTTTACCACATGATGCATCGATCACCGCTAAATGCGTGGCCAGGTGAAATCTCCCGTGTCAATGGCCCGTGGTGGCTTGTCCAAATGTGGCTGCAACGTATATGCATCGAGATAGTTTCAGTTGACCTCCATAACCTCGAATTTTCCTTCAATCAACTATGTCAAGGTGAGGATCCTAGATATAAATCCCGCCGTATTATGGGGAAGCCGCATCTTCCATTGTCATTGATCTAGACCTTGGCCACCTTTTTAAGATCTTCTACAAGGGATTCAACCACGTAACTGGTTTCCCTACGTAGAGAATGAAAATTTAACTCTCCCCGTAGATTTAGCTATGAGCCGGGCTGCATAGATGATGATTCCAGGGATATTTTTAATTCTTTCATCGTGCCCCGTGCTCTACCAGCAGAATTTCATCACGGCCGGCCGATAAGTTCAACTTATGAATTTTACAACCCAAACATGGTTGCCAGCAGCTCGACTTGGTTAATTGCCCCCAAGGCCATATTTTTCAAGCATCATCGACCTGTGGAGTCATTGCTGAATATTACCGAGGCCAACAAAGTCTTCAATCTTGGATGTAAGCTTCCTGTATATGAACCTAATCCCCTGGTGATAATTGAAGCCGCCATCCCTCATTCACTCTTTGGTGGCAAGAATGGCATTCTCACATTTTTAGAGCACAAGTCCATCCTCTATGCCAAGTTTTAATGCCCTCATTCACTTCGATGATGAGGTACACTCTTATAGCCACCTTTCATTTCATGTCTCTCGCTCTGCTTCTAAACATCCTTTTGAACAGACAATGCTCCTCCAAGTCCTCCGTGAGGTTCAATACCGGCAACCCGGCCCTAATGCTGCCGGGGCATGATGCTCCAAGTTTAGCAGCTTTTTAACAAACACTGCCGATGACACAAGTGTTCTCAAGGACCTTAAAAGAAAACTCCTTCCTCCCCATCAAGGACACCGCCATTCCCAAGAAAACAAGATCAAAGAAAGCTAAGCCACTCCCTTAGGTATGAATGCTTTTGATCCCTTATTTTCCATCTCGCAAATGTATTTGCATTTATCACTTTCTTTCAACAAGTACAAAGCCAACCCTCAAAGTCCCGGGGCAAGGTAGTGATCTTGGAAAACTCTCCGGAGCCTCTACCGGTCAAGCGTACGCCAATGAGCCTACTAGCAAGCCTTGGTATGCATCGTGCATGACCAAGCTGTGTGAACAAGGAGAAGCAAAAAGAAATTCCTTCTCATCAAAGTTGATGAACAAATAGAAACGGAAACAAACATTCCTCTTCATCAGCCAGGAGAAGCAACAGATAAAATTCTTCTTCAAGATGTACGGATTCAACACCTTCGGCAATTCAAGATATATCAACAAGTCATGACACTACTATCCATGAAGCAAGAATCGTATCATTACCACTCAAAGTCTTGATGCTACTCAGAGGCTATTGATCAGTTTTTGCCAAGAGGTATTATCTTGATCTTTCTCGCCATTCCCTATTTGAATTAAGTCATTCGGCTAATAAATTTTCTTCTCGTCATCGTGGCACGCTTCTTCAACAGCCGCTTTTTCCTCATTGCCAAGAATTTGCCGATGATGATGAAGTCTCCTCTAATCGGCAATTATCATCAGAGAGTCAGGCTAAACTGAAAGACATAATCTCATTCTTAGAGAAGGACATTGTTGATTTGACTCGAGAATCTAACAAGATAAGGGAAATAGCAGAGCCAATTGGCCAAGAGCTCCCTTCTGATCTTAAGGATGCCATAAACACCTTGTCCCACCTTGATGAACACTTTGCTGTTGTCAAGAGATCATACAAAAATACATCTGACAAGGCTGTTTTGGAAACTGACAAGGCAACCGTGAGAACAAAGAAGTTAAGGAGCTCTACTCAATTCAAGTCGCCCAAACAAATGCTTGGGACACCTTGGAACTAGAATTGGGTAGTATGAGAGATGAGAGGATCAAACCGGGCAAATAGTTGGCTCAATTGGATGCCAACATTCAATCTCATGAGGCCAAACTTGCTACTCGCCACCTCTTGATCTCGCTAAGTCCAAAATAAGCTCTCTCATCGAGAGACCAAGCATCAAGAGAGGCTACCGCATCCAAAATTCTAAAGTTGAAGACAAGAGAGCCTTGACGAGGTCACCGACAAAGACCGATGCCCCGAATATCATTAACTCTTATTTGAATGTATAGATGCTTGGGTTGTACTTGAAGATGTAGACATTTAGGTCTCGGGCCCGTCATATTTGAAAACAATTCCCTTTCTCTCGGAAAAATAGATAATCTTCATTTTTCTCTTTTCTTCGCGTTTCCATTGTTATTCGGCTTTTCCAATCACGACCGTACTCATTGATGTGTGTATTAGCCAACGTAATCAAGTGCTTGCTTTAGCCGAATAGCCCTCATCGTATTTAGCCGACCGAATGTATGGTAACCGAATCGCCAGTGATGGGCTCGGCCCAACTCAACGTCGGCCCATAGGTGCGGAAAACCCTATCTTGTCGCTTGGCTTTCCCGCAGCCTCGCCACGGCTCCCATCGTTCATAACAGGGACCAGTTGGCTCCCACCATCATCACATCCAAGCACAAGCTTGCTATCATCTCTTCCACTTCCTCTTCCACCCCAATCTCAAAAACCCTCACCACCACCGATGGCAAGCGGCGGCGACCATGGCAAGCGTCCAGGACAAGGCGCGGAGGGAAGCAAGAACCGCGCCGGCGGCGAGATCTTCAACCTTTTGAGTTGTGCTACTTGGATAGTTTTTACCCGATCTAAGTCTCTTCCCCTCTTGCGGTTGTTTATCTTCTTGATCCGTTTCAGGCTGGCCGTCGGAACACCGGCGACTATGTCGCCACTTCCGGAGGCACACCGCCCGGCCGCGCTCCGGCCGGGCTTCGCTCCGCTCCCGCTCCCGCGGACGTGGCGGAGGGAAGCAACCGCGGCGGCCGTCGCCCGCAGAAGGGAGACAACTTCTCCATCTTGTTTGCGGTTTCTTCTTATTTAGCCGATCTTGATTGCACCTTGTTTGTAGAACGGCGAGGATCAAGACCGCAAATGGCGTTTCCTCGGGCCGCGGGGCGTTGACGCATTTCCGCTCAAGGGCTGGCCGCTTAGCCCTGCTCTCGGTTCTCTCGTTTCCGGCGCGGCTTCGCTACGCTGGGTCCTCTTTCTTCTCGTACTCCGCCTATATGGGATAGGAACAACGAGGAGATCCCGCACACCCGCATGACGCCGCCGGGTAATTCTCTCCGTGGGAGAGACGAGGCACCGGCGCTTGGTGAAGAAACCAAGAAGTTCGATCGCCTACCGGGAGTGGGAGGATACCTGCCCGCAGATGACCGCGACCATCACCGCATTTGTCCTTCTACCATTGCGTGATTTCCGTCATTCTTGACCCGTTTACTCACCGTCCCGTCTTGTTTTTCCTTTGCGCACCTCAACGCGAGCCGGACCGCCCGAGGTTGGCGGCGACGGCAGGGGGCCAATCACGTGAACGCCTGCGTGGGGCGACCGTGGGTGATCGCTCGAGGCGGTGCCTCGGTCGATTGACTGTGTTGCCCTTCACGGCGTGCGCGCACGCGCCGGCCGGCGGGATGTCGTCCCGGACCGGACGACTACGCCTCCGATGCCGACCGGCTTCCGAGGCGGGCTTCCCCATGAGGTCGACGGCATCGAGGGCCTCCTCCGCGTACGATGACCACGCCGACGCCATGGCCAACGCCACTAACCCGAGTCCGTCCTCAACAAGCTCTTCACCGAGAAGAGGAGTAGCTTGTATTAGACTCGGCGCGGGTTGTAATAAAAATTTTAATGAAGAATGTTGGTCTCCCTCCTTGCTCTCGCTTGTCTTTAACCGCAATGGTGCTTTAGCAATCGTGTTTGTTCTTGCGAACTTCTTTCAATCCTTAGTTAGAATTGCCGCAACATTCTTCCCGAACGAAATTTTCCCGAACGCATAACGTCGTCTTAGCCGATTAGATCTTGGCACCGCTCCATGATTTGACATTTTGTAGCATAGCTCTTCAATTCCCTTTATCTTCTCCCCGATAAACCTACTCAAATTCGATAGATAAAACTGCTCATTTATATTCTAAAAAATTTGGCTAAAGGCGATACAACCGCATCGGCTATTTCGCTTCAAGACGATACACACGATATCGGCTATTTTTGCACTAGAGGCGATACAATAATATCGCCTACTTTTTCCAACCTCTTTCCTTATTCCGAAGGTGATTTTTACTCAATTGGCTATATCATATTCAAGTCACTGCCCCGATTAAGATCCAACTTCAACACTTGGATAAAACTTCTTAAGGTATCTCGCCATTGATGGCTCTAGTAAGCTCTTCTCCGTATAGCGCCAACATATATGCATTACCAGGTGCATAACTCGACAACCCGAAAAGGTCCCTCCCAATTCGGAGACCACTTGCCGAATGTTTTGTCTTTTGGTACCAACCGGCAATATTGTTTTCCAAACCAAGTCTCCTTCGCGAATTGCTTCACTTTGACCTTCTTGTTGTAATATTTGGCAACACGCATTTTATTCTTCTCAATGTTTTCCAAGGCCTTGAGACGTATCAAATGTAAATCTTCTAATTCATCCATCATCAAATCCTTATAATCTTTTTTCCTGTCAAGTCCTCAGGTAACTCGACTTTCTTGATCCCGATTGCAACTCCTGTGGCGTTATAGCATTATGCCCATAAACCAATTCATATGGAGATGCTTGTGTGGACCCATGGCAAGCCATTCGCAAGCCCATAATGCTTCATTAAGGACCAAGTGCCACTTCCTTGGCTTCTCATTGATCTTCTTTTGATGATCTTGATCATGATCTTATTTGATGCCTCTGGCTGGCCATTAGCCCGTGCATAATAAGGGGAAGAATTATACAACCTTATTCCCATGCTTTCGCAAAGTCACAAAACTCGAGGAAGTGAACTGAGTCCCTTTGATCGTTTGTTATGGTTTGTGGGATCCCAAATCTATGAATTATATGCTCTTTGACAAAGCCGACCATATTCTCCGACGTAACCGTTTTCAAAGGGATAGCTTCAACCCACTTGGTAAAATAATCGTAGCTAATAATACAAACTTGTGTCCTTTACGATGGAGGATTAATCCGTCAATTAAATCTATGCCCCATCCTCCGAACGGCCATGGTTTGATTATTGGATTCGAGTGCAGATGTGTGTGCTCTTTGAACATTACCAAATATCTCGGGTATTCTCGACACCCTTTGTAATATTCAAAGCAATCCTCCAACATAGTCGCCCGTGGTACCCCGTCCTTCCGATTATCCACTTCATTCGGTAAGCCGACCGTTTGCGCACCACAAACTCCTTCATGTACTTCAAACATAACCTTCTTAGCCTCCTCTTGACTCAAGCACTTGAGCAATACTCCATCTATAGACTTGTAATAAAATTGGCTATCAAGAAGCACAAACTTGAGAGCTTTATACCGAGCTTTCGGGAAACCCTCTCGAGATGGATCTTTCGTATAACCGACAATAACGCTTCTCCAAATACCATTGTCTACCTAATCACAATTGAAGGCACTTTGTTCTATTGCAAAAATCTCATGATTTTCCCGATATCCGTGAGGTCGCTTGAGCTAATTTATTTGCTTCTCCATTGTGCTCGGGTATATGATGCAAAGTGACTACCTAAAAGCTTTTCTAAGTTCCCTACACTCTGCTCATGGTACCCTTGGCAAAGACATCATTTTTGCATTCATATTGTCCCGTCAATCGATTGATTACCAATTCCGTAATCACCAAATATCTTCAACAA